>JANQDE010000063.1:902051-939133 GCA_037157785.1 Cephalotes varians
AATACATATATATAAAAAATTTTTTTATATAAAATTTACAAAAATATATATATGTAACGTAGAGAATGTTTCACGAATGTCGCGCCAATTAGATCTCAATCTTACTATAACTGCTTTTTTATCAATTACTTTTTTGCGAATTCATTTAGAATTATAATTAGCAAGTTTTTCAATATTAAGTATCGATTACATAAGTTTTAACGAGTAACACAAATTAATTTCAACAATTTGTATGACAAACCGGTTAACAGTAATTGATTTCGATAAATTGGATGGCAAAGCGCTTAACGAAAATTTTACTCCAGACGCAATTATAGATTTAATGCTGAAAGTTTATAATATAGCATGAAGGTTTCAAATTAAATTGTCATTGAAGAAATTCATGACGAGATTGTGTTTACTTAGAAATGTCAATTAAATGTCGATTAAATTGCGTAAATTGACAATTTACAATTAACGAAAATTTTCAAAGCGTGTATATTTGATGCATTCCCTACGCAATCGCAAAATTCACTAAATTTTTATGCCAATTAAATATATCTTTCAGACTGTCATTGTCAATAAAAATTGCAAATTTTATGTATAGATGACAACCTGATTAAAATCTCCTTTCGCAATATATTTGATTTAATTGTATGTATAAATAAACATACTTAAAAAGTATTGTGATTATTTTGTAACAATATATCGCGTATGATGTAATATATTGCGATTTAATCAATCAATAGAATTTATGGCAGTATAAAATAAAAAGAAACAATTTTTTAAATCAAGGAATAGTAAGGAGTATAATTGCAGATTGTAATATCTGTAAATTTAATATGCTTCCATACACAATATAAAAGTCCAATAATTAGAAAGAAGTTGTCAAATGCATCCATCAATCGCCTAAAAATAATATCTGGATCAATTTTATATTTTTATTTAATATAAGCAGCATTTAGTAGTCAATATTAGCAGTAAAAATATGAAATTATTAATTTTTGAAATTATTATTTTTTACTAAATGCTGTTTAAATTAAGTAAAAATATAAAATATTGATGAGATATTATTTATAGGTGACCGGTACGCATTTGGCAACTCTTCTCTAATATAATTTTTATATTACATGTAATAAATGTGCTCAGATAATTATATAAGCATAAAAAAAAAGAATTAATATTAATATTAAGCCTGTATTACATCCATTTTCATAAATGTGTCAATATTTATATTTTTAATAAATTATACATATAAAAGTTGTGTAAATAAACATTATATTATTATCAAACAATATACTTTTACAGTTTATTTATTTGTTATTATTTTTTATTGTTATGATCTATACAATATGTACGTATCATAACAATAAATTTTAAATAAATGTTATGATATATACGATATTTTAAAAAATTATACAAAATCTCAATCTCTTAAATTCTTTATAAATATTCAAAATGATTTATGAAAAGTTTGCAAGATGCAGAGATTGTTCTATAAATACATAAAATTTATTTACTTATTTATTTATAAAACAACTAATTTTTAAGTACTTATACAAAATATTTTTAAAAAATTGTAATTTTTTTCATTATTTTATATGATACTTTGTCATTAGAACACAGATAAAAACATTTCTACTTTTTTTGTTAAAATAATTTTTGATCCAGATTTTAAACCGTCGCTAAATTTTATGTATTACATTTAAATACAATCTAAAATAATTTGTAATTTTTACATAAATTTTTCATTATTTTGAAAACATCCTTAATTGAAAATGAAAGTATCGAATGCGGCAAATATTCAATCAATCAACAATTCAGTGTCGTTAAATATTTGTACGTCGTATAATAAGCGAGCGAAAACGACCGTTTTTGTTCGAATGATCTTCTTCCAAGGTCGTAACGAGTCTCAGGAAGAGTTTCACGAGAAAAAAAGAAGTAAAAGGAAGATTGTGACGTATCGCTCGACGAGAGCGAAAGCGGCCGTGCTGCTTTGATGATTTTTCTCGCCACGGAAACGTACCAAGGTTACGTCGATGCTTTGTTTCGTCTCGCACCTCGGGTGTCGATTTCTCGTGCGACTCGTTACATCGCACCGCATGAAAAACGGTTATTCTTACGTAATACAAATGACGAAAATCAGACAGACGCAAATCCGTGATCGTTAATCGTCCGATGGCTCGCGAATTCAGTCGGAATTTACCTATTCATACGATAACATTTGACCGCCTACGCTTTTTCAACATTTTAAGACGAAATTTGGAAGAGGAGTAACTCGCTGATAAGTTATCGTATAAATTAGATAAAAACCCATCTACAACTCCATTTGCTTCCAAGATTATAAGTAAAAATTAAAAATAAAAATAAACAAATGCTGTCCCAAGTAAATGTTGAAGAAACAACTCCTTATAAAAAACTAGTGAAAAATATGGAATAAGTTTTTATTGCAATTGATTGATAGTTTCTTCGAGAAAAAATAATCATCCAGATAAAACATGCGTTGGTTCATCTGTTATACATATGTTATACAAATGTTATATATATATATATATATATATATATATATATGTTATACAAATTATGCATAAACACTGACTGGCAAAAATATTCCTCGCGTCCAACCTTAGAAATTGTTTACATGACAATGCGCATCTGTCATGCTGATAACGTTGTTAGTTCAATGACTTCTCAAAACAGCAAGATACAACAATCGCGGATACACTTTTAGAATCAGGAGGTTCGCGGTAATGCTCTAGCTGCAGTTAATTATCGCGACGTGTAACGTTAATGTCAAGGCAAACAGGTTTACGCTCGAAATCTCAAGTCGCGTTCCGATATTCGCTGCCAGCGCTGAAAATCCACAGTGCGTTTACGTGCACTGCAGATTTTCAGCACTGGCAGCGAACGTCGGAACGCAGCTACTGTTTTCATCGATAATCGCTTCTCTCACACAATCGATAGGAACTCGCTCTCTATTCTCTACTCTATTTTTTTCCACAAGAGATTACCTCGCCGATTCCTACCGCACAGCCCCGTACAACCCTGTTACCCTCCAGCCCACGGAAGAGACCCCATTCCTCGTATCTACTTTCGTTCTAAAGCGCATCCGACGAAAAACCGTAATAAAAAAAAAGATAATTTTCAGGGTCTCCGATCCCCTCCCGCGACCGGCAGCAGCTGGCTGTGTCTCGACCGATTTTACGCCGAACCTCCCGCTACGACCGTAGAAGCGCGCGCCGGAGACCGCAGTCCGAGCGTAACCGAGGCGGTTTTTTTCATACGCGTCGGTTGCGTGCACGCACAGATGCGTACGCGCGCGCGCGCGCGAGTACGAGCGAGAGAACGAGGACGACGAGAGAGAGAGAGAGAGAGAGAGAGAGAGAGAGAAGCGTTTATCGCCTACGATCCGTCACCTCCCGCGCACATGCTGAAGAGATTAAAACTTTTTGCCCCGGTTCGAGCCGAGATCGTCCTCGTCGCTCCCGGGACGCCGAGGGGAGCGGAACGCGCTCCTCGCAATTCCTCGGAATTCACGGCCGACGGAAAGTTTCGCTCGCTTTCGCATATTCAATTGCGTACTCACCCACACGGCTGTAGCTCGCGAACGTCCGCACCGTCGGCGTGACTTCGGGATCCGAACCGGATAGGAACTTCGAGATTACGTACCTGCAATATAGACAGGTCTTTGTCAATACGCTGCGCTCCGAAGTCTTTGGATTGATATTGAACGTACTCGGATCGACGAAATGTCAACACGGTCGATATCGAGCGCTTGAAAATCGTGATCCATGTACGTGTGCGTGCGCGCCGCGTCAACGAGTCTCCGAATTTTTTTCATACGGTATATTAACAGTTCGCAACGGATCACGGAGGTGGGAAGAATGTCAAGCTCCGGCGAGTGCCTCTTCTCGGAAACGACGTTCGCACACGTGGTGCTCCTATAAATCTCAGAACCGGATGGAAATGTCGCGAAAGAGAAATCCAAATATTTTCGCCGCGAAGATAACCCGATCGCGTACGCGGGTATGAAACCTTGCGCGCAAAAAAAAAAAGTCTCATGCCTCGGGAGTTTTGCAACGCGCGGCTAGCGTACACAGACACGCCGTTCAACGTCACCGTTGAAAAAACGCACGGCACAAAAACCCTATGCACGCATTCCCGTCCGTTGACGCGTCGTCCGGCCGAGCGCTCGGCGAGGCGAGCCACGAGGGATTATTTCTCGGATCGAATCGAACTTTATCGTCCGCTTACCTCTCGAAGCTGGTCAAAGCGTCTCCGTTCAGCAGTTGCCTTTGAAGGTTAGGTTTTCGCCGGCTCGAGAGAACAACCGGCACGTGCCGGCTTTTCCCGACGATCCGCGTCTCGAGACGCCCGACGACGTGGCTCGACGGCGGATGACCGTCGGTCGAATTGACGCGTGACTCCACGCGATACGTGCTCGTCCGCTGCACGACTCCTCGACGATCCCGCGTACACGAAAAACTCGACTTTTTCGAACAACGATCGCTCACGACGTACCGGCGCGCGCCTTCGTACACACCCGACGCCGCTCGCGCGTCCTCCCGCCTCCCGCTGCGCTCGGCCGCGCTCGGCGACGGTTCGGCCGGCCTCGGTCGCGCTCGGGCCGCCGACACGAACGGCCCGAGCGTCGCGTACAATCGCGTAGGCGGCCGCGCGTTCTAACGAGTCGATTTCTTTTGGGCGGAAGAATGACGTTCGTTTGCGTGCCTATGATCTTTTCCTTAAGCCGATTGCAGAAAATTCTCGTCTTCCAATCCTATTCTCTCGAATCGGCTTGACTCTACCCGGCGGCGGCGTCTCTGGCGAAAAAAAAGGGAAACTATCTCGTCTACGAATCCCGCGGTTTCAAATTCAAAGATGGAGGACATTCGCGTCCGAGTGTAAAGCGGGAAATGTCTTTTGTTTGCGTAACGAGATCCTTCGATTCGACAATTGCGAGAGACAGCGACTCGAATGCGAGTTCGCGAACCTTGCGAGACTCGGTGACTCGCGACTTTCGATCTCTGAGCTCATGTAGGTCGACATGTACGAACGTGGATTCCCTTTCGAGCGTACCTCGCATTGTTTCGCTCGCGGGATTCGCGCGCGTCGTTCATTCAAACCGCGCGAACGAGATCCCAGGGCGCGCGTCAGAATAGACGCGCTATTTACGCCGCCACAAGTTCTCTGATCCCAAAACGTAAACCACTTTCAACTACTGTTATCTCAGCAGCAGTGCCGAGTTAAGTCAGTCATTGTCATTCGCGTCTAAATGATTGTAAATAAATACCAAATGGCTAATTTCTCGATATCTAAAAAAATGTAGAATTGAATTTTGCTTAACGATATTACTCGAGATTTATATTCTTCATAAATTTTCAATCTAAGGACTTCATGACGTCTAAGGACTTCATTAATATCCGAGGTAAAGTTTATTATAAAGTTCATCAAGTGGAAATTTTTATTTCTTGTTTAAATTGCTATGCTTTATTATTTGTTTATATATATTATATATGTGAAATAAAATAGCAGATAAAATAAAAATAGCAATCTAAACAAGAAACAAAAATTTCTATATATATATATATATATATATATATATATATATGTTAACATTTTTTTATATTTAATTCATATATATTTCATAAGTTTTATTATTGATCGATTCGGTAATGTAAACCTCCGAATAAATAAAGTTGCAATACCTTTTAAAGGCTTTCCAATAAAATCCGAATGTAAATGATGCATGCAAACATCGATTTATCTCTAAAATGCTTTCATATTTTCACGACGCGATCCTGTTGAAAAAAAAATAAAAAAAATTTTGCGAATAATCGGTTGAAAAACAATGCCACGCCGATTGACGATTTAATTTGTCGATAGCTTTTCTCCAAGGACTTCTCGTCGAGGTTACGTTGTCGCGACGGTTTAACGCTCGATCGAGTCCCTGGACTTTCCACGGTTCGTTTGAATATTACGCACCCGCGGACATACCGGGCGAGCGCATTGGCAGCATATCATGGTCCGTTGCACGTACAAAGATACTTTACTCCCCTTCTGCCTGTATATACGACCAACGCGCACGTGGGTCCGGAATGCCAGACATTTCGAGCCTTTTACGCCCTGGCGTAGATTGATAAAATTACATGCGATGGATCATACATACGCGGTGCAATCATGTAAACGCATTACGCACCCCCCGGTATTTCGTGTGGAGCCCGCAAAATTGCGCGCACGCTTTGTCTGGCTATCTGCCGATCATGGGATATTAATTATTAATGCGTCGATATGACTTTTACCTTTGACTTTTACTGTCCATAGGGTGTGACCTAATTGTTGTTGAAATTAACTTTGGGAATTGTCCCGCGTTATTTGATTAAAATCGAATTTGAATTGAATTGTTACGAGTGTTTAAAAAATCAAATTAATATAAAACGTAATAAAAAGTAGTATGGAAATTTAAAAACTAATCGCTCTAATGTTATAATTTTTTAATACTATAATTAAAAATTTTGCAGATATCGTGCTTCGGCTTCGGAAAGATTCGTGTTTTTCTTATTATGTGCAATCTAAAAGAGAGAGAGAGAGAGAGAGAGAGAGAGAATACGAAATAGAAAAATTTAGTAGAGATATCCAAAGTTACATGCGGAATAAATTTCGAGGTGTACATAAGCGGGTTGAAAATTTATTCTTCTGATAACTCTTTCACGGGAGAAAAACCGAGATGTATTCTATTTCGCACGAACGCGTCCTGTATAGTAGATTTTATTCTGAAAGTTTGATGGTCGCATCTGAGAGCACTTAACCTAACTTGACCTGTTTGAATGTGTAACCAAAGAAACTTAACTTTACATTAATTTTTTACAATGCACTCTCACTAACTGCACTCTTGTTTGCAAATGTTATTTTAAGCGCTTTATGTCTCTCTTTTCATTTCGCGCTTAATCTGGATAAACGGAAAGAGTTGATATCATTGGCTCTCGATTAATTAACTCTGCTTAGCAATTTCCTTTCTTCCTAATAAACTGTAATTCAGATAAAAAATAAGATTTAATCGAAAAATTTGTAACTTTAATAGACGAAATATTATTTTTGTTATAAATACCCAACTACATATTTACATTATTAATCTCATGGTGATAACATAAAATTGGTTACAATAGTATCCGCGCGAATATTGCAAAGAAAGATTATTGTGTAATTGTAAAAAAAGAGCACCTTTTTGTGCTCGGAACAAGTTGCAATTGGTGCAAGGTTGTGAGTTAATTATATATTATATATTAATATATAAGGTAAAGGCAGCGAATATGGAATAGGTTACTAATATGGAATAGGGGCTTATTTTTTAAATAAAGCGTTGCATTCTAGTGGCAGTATTAATTTAAAAATTGATATTCCATTTTCGCTGCCTTTATCCCACAAAAAAGTTGCAATAGCCTCGCACTGCATTGCAATAAAATAATGATACCAGTATAAATTTCTTCGAGAAATTAACATCGTGCATTTGCAAAAAGACGCGAAACGCGATAAAACTCTGTAAGATGAAAAAGCAGCTTAAAATACGTTCCCGCTTTCTTGTTATACATAAGAAACGAGTCCTCGTTCGGAGCAAGACGAGAGTGAGAGTAATCCTGCAACTTTCGTTTATTCCCGCCCGGCAACCTCGTGATGTCATAAATATGACCGCGTATCGTAATCCGAATTGGCATTCTCGCGGTGAAAGGTACGGCGATGGAGAAAAGAGGTTGATGCTGGAAACGAGAACGCTGAAACTGTACCAGCGTTTCTCAAAATTTCGCACTGATTTGTAAATATTTTTATCAATAGAGACGTTTTCGAATACTTCACAAAAATTACAGCTTAAGCACAATAAAGTTCATAATGGAACAACTTGCGAAAACGAAGACTAAATAAACAACTTCGAAGAAGTTAAGGTATATAACGTTCGACAAATTACAAAAGTTCGCGCTGCAACGGAAATAACGATTTCGCTATTTCAACAAGTTTGTATTTCATTTAATTAGCGACCTACTCCTCTACGTTATTCGCTTTAATGCCAATCGATCGATTGCGCAAGAGTTAAATGCGCCGTCGCTTCTTAAGACGATTAAAATTTAATCCACGAAACATCGACGTGCAAAAATAGCATGAACAGACTGATCTTGGAAGATAGACGTGGAGATTATGTCGATCGATCTAATCTCACTTAAGTCGCTACACGTGTCTTATTCAGGATAAATTTTTTTTTTTTATAAATCTTATTTGGAAATCCATTGCAATCATCAACATAATCGAATGCTCTGATATCGGATTTAAAAATTTTATATTCTTGTAATCGAAATAGAGAGAAACAATTTTGCAGCGAAACAATTCCGTTAAGAGTTAATTTAACATTTAATAAAATCGCGTAGTAAAATGATGTAACAAAAAGATTTTCAAACGAGAATGAACCTAAATTGTATTTGCATATGTCGATTAAAGGGCGAGGAAGGGCCACTCCTGTAAACTATTACATAGTGCGATTACGCTAATAAATAACGGGGTTGAACGTACGCTTGTAATTAATGATGGGCGCGCGTGTCGTCGTGTGATTTGCACAGCTAATAGTTTCCCGTAAAACCGGTATCCGATCGAAGGTCTCCCCGCCCTTTCTCGCACGCGGATATTTTAGTGCGTCGTGCGTCAGGTTGCATCCTGTCGCCACGCCGACGCGCGATTTCCTTCCGCACGCGACTCGGCGTTCCGGTTTAACATTCCTCCTTGCCGGAAATAACACGCGCCAGGCGTAAGACGCCGGAAGTCGTCTTTCGTACGTAAAATTCTTGACCCCGGAAATCGTAGTCGAAACGACCGAAACGTAACTATCGGCACGAGCCGATCGTGAAAGTGGTTGTGTGCGAGCTGGCGAGCACTGTGACTAGCGAATCGAGAATCGTTCTATATATCCCGTTTAGATGCCGAGAATTTTTCCTTCGCTCTAAAAGGTTCGAGAATTGTCTCCTCCATCTCACGAATGACTTCCGAAGCAACCGGTGGTCGGTGCGAACGAGGTCACGCCGTGACATCTCCGTTTTCAATCCTTTGAGATTCTGACGGAAGGCGCGAGGCGGAGTCGCAATAAAGTCGATCTAATTTTTTATCCAAAACATTTATATACGATGGACGAACGAGACATTAATGAATTGTCTATTTTCCTTTGATCCGTGAAAATTAACGGGACATTTGTTTCCCAGCGACAGATTGACAAATTGCGAGGGTGGAGATAGATAAATGACAAAACCAAATGTGAGTAATGTAATATAGAGGCAATATCTGTCTGGCGTAAATGATGAAAGATAAAAGAGATATAACTTTGTCGATACAAAGCGAATTACAATTATTGTCTATTTCGATTTATATTGGAACTCGAAATTTGTAATCAATTTGAATCACAAATAGAACTTAACAATTCTCACAATTCGAATCGTAAATTGATTACTTCGGAAAAATATATAAAATATATAAAAATACATAAAAATATATAAAAATATTTCAAATCTGAATCAGGTAAAATGGCAGAGTAAAGTTAAGCGATATACTGCGAGGGAGGAAAAAAATTAAAACTGGCCATTTCTATTTTCAAAAATCTTATTCTCGCAAACGTTTCTCGATACTGAACTATTTTACAAAGTTTCCGGATATTGCTTCGCAATACAATTTCTTTCGATTCGTTTTATAAACTATTCGAATTGAAAATTTGAATGCGTTTTTAGTTGAAAATTATTTGACATAAAGTCTATGTTTGTGCTTTAGCTTTTTAGCTTGTACCGTTAGGACTAATTAAGGTATTTACGATGACGTCTAAGCGAAAACTTTATTCGTGCGCCTTTCTTGTAATTTCTTAGTGGCGAGGATGAATTTTCCTTAAAAGGCTTGCGCGATTTAGCTCGAGAACGATGATATATTGGCAAGAGTATCTGGGCCAAGTGAAACTGGTTATGGAAAATTCTCGTTCTGACAATACTGCTTTTCTTTCGGAAGATGGTCAAACTGGTTTTGACCTTGATGATAGCCTCGGTGCGGCTACGCGATGGAACGTTAAGATAGAACATTAAGATCGCATATTCTTTATGTCTTCATGTGCGGGTTACGTCTCTATCAATAAANTTCAGTAAAATCAGTAAAAAAAAAGGATAGCGAAAGTTTATGAATATGCGAATGTTTATTGTGCATCGGCTTTGTGTCGGTTGAAATATTAATTGTATTGCCAATGTGAAAATTTTCATAACGTGAAGCGCCAGTCTTTACTAAAATAATAATAAATATATAGTACATGCAGATATTGAATGATCTTTCATTGTAATTTTATTCTATGTAACGATTTCGTTTATATAGCATATAAATGAAATTCTCTCCACTGTAATTAAAGAGTTGCGCTGGTACATCTGGAATGCCCTGAATAATGAACGTTAATGAATATTAATCTACATAATGAGTAATACAATGAACATGAAACATTCAAAAGTCAATTTTAGTAACCATTCAACTTTGTTTAAAAAGGAAGAGATTCCATCAAAGGAAATCGTATTTGAATTATTTTTCTTAATTTTTTCCATAAAACAGTGAAGAGATCATAAATCTCATATTTTTAATTATATCTTTTAATTTTTAAATACATAACGCACAGATAAAACTAAAAAAAATAATCGTATTTTTTATATAACGCGCGTTCATACCGAAAAATTTCATGAATCACCTAGGATTAGATTAACACGCAGGTGTCTCAAAGATTCTATGTCCTCAAATTGAATTCAACCACGGACACGTGTCCTAGAATAAATGATGCTGTCGAATCCTGGTCGAGACTGAGTTCTGATTCTCGGTAAGACCGAGCGATGTATAGCGCCGTGATGTATCGCCATATAAGGCGTATAATAATACGAAGTTAGAGACCACGATACCCATGCCAGGCCTGCGCTCTCTTATTCTCTCCGCAGGTCCGTGCCGAGACGCCGAGAGGAAGCTCGTGAAGCCGAAGACTGCAAGAGAGACCGCGTAGGTCCCTCTTCGTGGAAGTCTCATAAGGATGCGGGGGAGCCAACGAGCCGTCCTCTTCCCTTTTCTTCCTCTTCTCTCCCCTCTCATCTCTTTCCCTTATTCGCCATCCTTTGCCGTCCGTTCGTTGTTCTTCTTCTACCAATGGCAGCGTTTGCTCTTCCACTTATCCTCTTCGTTCTTTCCATTGGAAGACGTTCGAGCCGTCCCGCTCTTCGTCCCCTTCGGATCATACGGGTGCCTTTCTTCTCCTTTCACAGTGTCCTTCTCTATTCCTTTCCATTTCACGCAGTTTCCTTTTGCTTGTCGTCTCCGCTTCCTATAGCCATGATTCTCTCTATGCTTCTTCCGCAATTACTGTCAATATGTTTTATCTGCGTCACCATTTGTGAACTTCTGTTTTTCCCTTTTCTCTTTCATATACTTTCATTTTATTTTATTTCCTTTCAATGACTTTTAAATCTCGCGAATACTATAAGGATATACGGAAGGAACGGTTTTGCTGAAAAGTCTAAAATTTTAGTTGGACAGATCAGAAAAGTAATTTTGTTGAATTATCAAAATAATTATGTAGAACGGTCAAACTAGTTGCTAGAATATCAAAATTTTTTGCAGCATTGCTCATTATTTCTAAGTTTTTCTAACAAAATTTTTTTGATAGTCCAATAAAATTATTTTTAGATCTGTAACCAACAAAATTTTAAAACCCTCAGCAAAATCGTTCTTTTCATGTATTTTTGAAACTTTTTATTTGTGTCTAGACTCTTTCATCGTAGATCTACTGTGCTACTATATAACTTATATTGTCTTTCTCTTAGATTTCTTATTATTTCACTTCCTCTTTATCTTATTACTTATTACGATCTCTTGCTATCTTGTGGCCTAAGGAATTTCTTGTATCAGCATATCTGCCATTTATACCCGTCATTTCCCTTTCATCTCGCGCTGCACCTCTCTCGCTACATCCAGTTTCGCCTTCTCCATCGTTTCCATCCTTCTTTCCCGGCCGGGGCAACTATTATATACCTCGCGATACGTCTCGCCGCCTGTAGCGACTGCGACCGTGCAACGTTGCATCCGTCGACTGCATTCCGTTCGAACTGCCTCGGACGAATGCGTCTTTTGATAGTCGCGATTCGACAAAGGAGCTTTGCTAGTTCCAGATAGTCTTCCCTCGGTTACTTGCTAAGTATATTTTTGAACAGCGATTTCTTCAGCGGAATTTTTCGTTATATTTTACCGCAAAATTCATTACAAATTTTATCATATTTGGTAACAAACTTGACAATTTATCAAACATCGGTGATAAGAATTTTTGAAATGTAAAAACAACGTTTTATAAACATATAATAAACATACAAACTACATAATAAAAATTATCAAACAGATTATAAATTGTTTTAAGACAAAATATTTACTTGTAAATTTTACGCTTCGTTTACATGAAAAAAAAATTAGTTACTGCAGCAAAAATCTGTATGTGATAGCTAAATTTTAGTTGTAAATATTATCTAAAAACTTTAGCAGCGCAATCACACACACATACATAAAATTTGAATTAACTGTATTATATTTATTTTCGTCTTCGAGCCAATTTTGATAATTTGCCTTCAAAAAATCCTTTTTGAAAAAATCATTAGAATGTGAAACATTTAAACATTGATGATAATACTGTAAAAAGTTTGAACATTTTAGCAATCAGTTTGAGCGTCTTACATAATTATTTTGATGGTTCAACAAAATTATTTTCACATCTGTATTGACTAAATTTTTAGATATTTTAGCAAAATTGTTCTTTTTGTGTATATGTCCTTTTTGTTTCTTCACTTCACGAAAACATCCTTCGAAGAAAACATTTTTACGTTTGTGTTTCGCTAATGATGCGAGTGATCGGAAAGATGCAGAAGAGAGGAAAGAGGGTGCGTGATCTCGAGGCGCCCAGATCGCGATTTGGGGCCTTAGGCCCCGAGCTACGGACCCTAAAGAGGACAATAGACAAACCGTTAGACCGCGATGCGGAGCAAGGAACACCGGACTGAATCTCGGCCTGGGAATTCTTGAACGAAGGGCATCTTGAGGGACCTCGACCCGAGCCGAGGGTCCCGCCGGGGCTTGGAGAAACTGGTTTACCTGCCACCTTCTTCGTCGTCCTCTCTTTTCTCCGGACGTGGCGGTTCCGTGGCGATGGAACGGCGAAGAATGCAAAGACGCAGCAGCACGAGCGTTTCTCTCTCTCTCTTTTTCTCTTTCTCTCTTGAGAAAAGAGCGACAATCGACCAGATTTCTTCATAGTTTGCGCTCGTTTTTCATCGACCACCGAAATTCCACAAAGTATGAGAATAATTCGTTATCCGATATTATCCAGAAGAATTTAAATTTCGGAGAATGGCTAGTCTTATATAATGGTATTGTGTCTTTGTGCTCTCTGCGATAGAACGTGTGCAGCATGAGATTTCCAATTTGATACCACAAATGTAAAATTTCTCTCGAAAATTTTAGCTATCTTTACAAACTTGTTTAGATACGACGATAATTCAAGCTAAGACGGTAATAGAGATGATACCTTTGCAATACATTCTGTTTCTCGCTTCTCGTTACCATATTATAGAACATATAATTTTCGTGTAGAGTTTTCACGGGAGCTGGTAACTGAGAACGCGCATTTAAATTGCAACTTAGGACGGGAACATTGTAACGGGAATTTCTTCCGATGCCTCGGCTGTGATTCCGAATGGGAATACATGCGGACGAAGGCACATAAATGATGTTATCTAGGGGCGCCTGCGTGTTGGAATTCCTAATATCGAACATAACATCGAGTCGAATATTTTATCCTTTAATCTCTAAGTAATTTCAGATGATATCTCGAAATACCTGCAAGCGATTTTCAAATGGCGGAAACCAAGTCATGGTAATAAAGATGTTGTGATGAAGTCACCTAAAAATCAGTATTTTAACATACGGGAATTTAAAAAAAAACGTTTGATAAAACATTTTTTTACGAAGAAATAAGAATTACATACAAAATTGTTTTTGTAATAACAGTATGTACTTAATATTTTAAATAATGTGTTATCGTTAATTAAATCTTTCTTAAGAAAGATTATTTATAAATCTTCCAATTTAAGATAAATAAATATTTTTAAATACCACAAGAAATTCGTAATAAAAAGGACAATTTTTTATGTATTGAAAAAATTTTAAATTTTATAAACTGTTATTAGCATCAGATCACTGCAGAAATGTATCGCTCACGGTATTATATTATTGATAATAGTATAATTTGAACATTCTTTGAAGAATTTATTGAGATTTATTGACAATAAAGTCAGTTATCAGCTATATTTAATGATGCCTATTTTACTTTTTTAATCTCTTTTCTTTAAAACTCTTTTCTTAATAAAATTGAATTAATTAAAATTTTTAAATATCTGGCTTTCTCGTAATATAGATATCTATACATAGCATATATATATATATATATATATATATATATATATATATGTATATGTTTACAATCGTCGTATATGTATAATATCTTTTGTTCTCACAACGGCAGTTGTAAGTTTGTATACTTTCTCTCTTTCTCTTTCTCTCTTTTCCTATTTTAAATCGTGACTTAATTAAATTGCAAGTTCTAGTTGATTTGTGTGTGCGCGCACGCGTGTGTGTGTGTGTGTGTGTAAAAATTCATAAGACTATTGATATTACGATTAATAATGATTATAATATCTTTTAAATTATAATAATATCTAAAAGAGACGATAAAAACAACATTTATAATTCTATCAAATGATTTAAATAATACGACAGTCATAAATTCTATATTATAATAAATAGATAATATGCGGATGTTATGCTTGCAATTATAATTGTAGATCGTTTCAATTAATCGAATTGATCCACATAGGTAAAGCGTCCTGCATTACTAATGAGTTTAATGTAGTAACTGAGTTCGACAACAATAGTATCTTCTATGTACACTAATTAATATTATATTTAAGTCTATGAGCAATTTATAACCATTTTTCGTTCTTTACAAAATTCCTTACAAATTTGTACAAAGCTAAAGACGGCACCGATTTAATCCTTTGCGTATTTAAATCATTAAATCGCGCTAAATTTACAGATTTTAATTATTTGAAGAGAATTACAGACGGAGGAGGAAAAGAAGAAAGCGGAAACCTTGTTTCTTAAAAGACAAAGAGATTCCTCAATTGGGATTTTCCCCTCTTTATCGAGGGCTTATTGTTCCGGATTATCCTACAGGAGAAGCCTCCCATTCTATCGCGCGTAAAGATTCTCCGACGAATCTCGAAATTAAAGCTTGTTGCTTATTCGCAATTATAAAATCTATCCACGTGACTTGCACACGATTAATTATACCGGCGCGAAATGTTGCTCGCGAACAAGAGCTCTGCGCTTGGTTTAATTACGTGATCGTAATAATCTTCTGAAGGAGGAATTAATTGATCATCATGATGAAAGTGCGAAAACCCGATGTTTGAAGAATATCGCCGTGTCGCTAATAATCGATGCGATGATACTCGATTTATCTTTCGCGTGCATACGACATTGATATATGCGTGCTATTATAGTAACAAAAGGAAGCTAATTTCCTGTTTGTGCTTTGCTGTTCTATGTATGTATGTATATAATTTTTAAAAATCTTCAAAATTTAAATCCTTTTCGAAATTTGAAGTATTCGAAACGATAATTTGCGTAAAATTTTTTTAAGAACAAATTGATTTTGATTTCAACGAAAAGTGCGTATAGTCGAAAGGCTACATAGTGAATTCATGAGACCCTTTTGTGTATGGCACATGTAAATGCGCATAAATGCACATGGTCGAGTATGTATAAAGAGAATGGATTAACATCAGTAATATATGCGATTCTGGAATTTCCGCAATGCGGCGCTCACGTTGTTTAGGCTTGCGTGTATATCATCGTGGCGCGCGTATACACATGCACGTGCACACACACGCTACATGACATGCACGTACATTACGCACGACGAGGCGTGCGTGCTCCGAGTCGACTACGCCAGTCGGGAACGTCTATTTCTGTAATTATCGTGTGGCCTATCAAAACGATTCGGCAACGATTTCCGTCAATGCTATGATCGTAAATAATGTATTTTGCGAGTATCACAGGAAATATATTCACGAGATTCTTTTAAACTCACTATGTTCACAAAATCTTTTAAACTGTTATTTTAAACGTTTAAATAAACGCATAGATATAAACATTTGTATTAAATATCCCGTATCTCTTTATGTGTAGAACTAAAATGATTATTATTAACATAATAGTACAATGGTACAGATTTAGCTCATTGTTTGGCTGTTGCTGCCAAGCTAATTTCGAACGTGAGCCTTGGAAGATTGAAAAATGCATGACCGTATGTAAAATATGCAAAGCGAGACACATTGTCTATTACTCGAATAAATCTATCTCTTGTGTAGTGCTACAATAAGCACACGTTAGATTATACAAATGATATCTTCTATCTTTAATCAACATCTTCATAAATATTCAATAAAATTATTTCTAATTGAATAAATATATAAAATTATAGAAATAGATAACCGGGTTTTTGCCGAAACTCATTTGTTACCCAATGTGAGTGATGAGATAATCAAAGTGTTAACGCGGCGAGCTAACAGGTTCGTTTAACGACATTTGTGGCATTCATTCGGATAAGATCGCTAAGGTAAGAACATCGCAAGCCGGAGCTTCGAGGGGTCATTGACGGTGGAACAAAGGCTGTAATGGCGTGAGATTTTGGCACAGTATCCGGTCGAACATCGCGAGCCACATAGACGCTTGCCAGGATTCTACAAGTGGTTGACCCTGGCCGCGAGACGACACGACACGACAGTCCACCACGCCGCCGGCATCGATACGCGAGCAAAAAGTATATTGACTATCGCCGATCGCTAGTCGCTGTTTGTCAAACAGTTAAATACTCTACCTATACCTCGTATTTAAGTCTGACGTATTTTGGCGCATCGCCCTGTAATCCAATTTATCCATATCGCGCCAAATACCCGTGAATCCATTAGGAAACTTCATGATTGTGCATCGCGAAAAGGGATCGATCCAGATATTCCGAAAGCGCTTGTCCAGCGAGAAACGAGGAGCGGGAAACATCCTCCTCTCCGTAGGAGAATGGTCGACCGACTAGGTTTGGAATCTCAGTGGATGGACCACGGCATTCCTCGTACCTCATCATTTGAACGCGTTTGGGATTCGGCGCGACGATGGATTTTCATGTCATGGACGTGAACGCGCGGCAATGGATATAGCCGCAAAATAAATCAACTGCTTGCGCATGCTTTTGCTTACGGAATAAAAAAAAAAAGATCTATGCACACCTCTATACGCGTTTATACCGTATCCGTCTGGCGGATACGTCACGTCCATAAATCGCGATAGATTTTTGATAGCGGCGATGATACACGATCCCGAAGAATGTGCGAGATTTGTCGAGCCTCTTCCTGTATCTCGGACTATAGCATAAATCGTAATCCCGTCCACGTATTCGATATGGTTTCCAGAACGTTTTTCAGCGCGTTTTTGCGGATTTGCAAGTTTGCTTCACGTCCTAACGCATACATAAAACTTATACGAGCAATGTGTCGATCCACCATGTGGATTATGATGCGAAATACATATGGTGTCCCAAATATCTCTTTCTCTTATTTTTAGAGCCTTAAAATTTTATTTTCGAAAAAGTTCCGAATTTTATTTTAGTAACTAATCCGCTTTCGTGCTATTTTTTGTATTGTCCCGTATTTTCGTTCAGACAATGTTCGCTGTAAATTGAGAATTGAATGACAATAGATACTGATTGCCCAAAATTTAATCTCAAATTTTTGCTAAAAAACGTCTAAGATCTTCGGCTTAAATAAATCGTGATTCTTAAAAATTTATTATACCATAGAAGTTATACAACGTATGATCATAAATAAATTCTTTTAATTTTACAGCATAATAAGCATGAATTGAAAAGACTGCACCTCGGCTCACACATTTTTCGAGTTGATTAAAGGATTGCCATTATTAGCGGAATGATGTCGACACGAGATTACTTATCTATCTCGAGGGCACATTGCAAAAGAACAGATCACTAGTAGAGTAAGCATAATGACATCATTCGGACGCACGTGTAATGTCCACCTGCGTCCACGACGTGTTTACGATGCGAACGGAACTCACGCGCTCGCAGTTGCGTTCAGTTTGCAATTTACATTGTTCTGAGGTATAAGCTATCAGACGTCTGCGTGTAGACATTTCGTGTATAATAAGAAAAAATGAAACAGTGTGACACATTTCTTAATAAAACATTCGCATTCTGCAATAATATATGCGAGTTTCAAAAACATCAAGCATGAGTGTCTTTATGCAAAGATGTAGAATGTCAAAATGTCAAATATAAATTGCCCCAATCGAACGGTTAAAAATGCACGATGACGTAAGTATTTACAAGAATAATCACAAGGGCGAATAAGAATTGGACGCTGTTTTTTGTGCGTATCAAAACTCTAATAAGCGTGTATTATTATCTTAATTAACAATTATCATTACATTAAACTTCGAACGTTTCGACTCTTCTTCGAATCATTTTCAACGGTAAAAAAATATAAAATACGAATTCCAGGTGTGAGAATCGATAAAGTAGTAGAGTTAATCACATTGATCGCAAAGCCGAGTTTCGTAATCAATCTATAAGTGAGTGACATAACGCAATCTTTTAAAAACTAAAAATATATAGTAGAAATTTTTCTTTTTCAATTACTCACCACTAGAAGCCTGATAAAGTTATTAAAAAATTCTGATAATTAAACAGTCTCGGAGTTTCACAATTGATAAAATAATTAAGTCAATAAAACAGAAATTTAAAACGGTTACATGTTGTCGTATAGAGCGTCAAGGTAGAACTGAGAGCGTAAATATTTACGTCAATTTGTATTTTATGTATTGTAACTCGTGGGATTTGAATTCAAGAAAAGGTCAAAACGGATTAAATGGATGTTTTGAAAACGAGCTTTTTTATACAAAATCGATCATCAGGAGCGAATTGTATGAATTCGCATATAATCCAGTGGTATTTATCATTGCCTGCTTATCGCTAACATTTACATCAAGCACACTCCGTGCCGCGAAAGTCGTGTACGTTCTATGTTTACTTTGTGCAACTTGTTTGTTTAGTATTGCACATAACGTTTCATGGTTAAACACAAGCTGGGTTAATAAAGTAAGAAAACAATATCCGCGTTACTCTTGAAATATTTCTTGACACAACAGAAATGATAAAGATAAACAATTCACCGCAAAATACTAAATTAATTTGGTTTTTACTCAATTAGTACACTGCCATCTACTGTATCGATGTTATTACGCTATTATTATCAGAACTCGTTATCTCATATAGTTTATTTTGTTCATTTATACGATAATATTATAATATTTTATCTCTTGTATTATGCTCTCGATACAACGCCGAATTATTATGCATAATAATATGCAATGGTAATATGCAGAATTTTATGTTTATAATTAACGCATTATTGGCATACTCGACATGTGAGGAAAAAAACAGAAGATATAAATATATATATGCTAAAATATATATATACATATATATATACAAATGCTAAAATATATTTTTATAATTTGTTTTTAACACATTTATATTTATATGTTATATATTTTTATGATATATACATATATTTTTTTAATAAAAAAGAAAAAAAATATATATATATGTTATCTAATAATAGAAAATATTGCGGAATTTATCATTTAATATTGCATTTTTAATTACATAATACTTAATTTTTTGCTTTAATTTTGATTTCAGCGTTCCCATGGACATAATTCGCGGTCGATAATACGGTATAGACACGGCGTATGTAATTGGATATTAAATTGGTAACGTCACCGTCTTTCAGGCTCGAGTCTCCCACGCCCTCGAGGGACCGAAAGTTGGATACGGTCTCTCGGACGACATAATGCAATTTTGTCTGCAGCTCTCTCGGAGATCTGGGATCCTCCGCGTCATGCCGTACGAGAGATCTATCCGTACATTTCGCGAAATTCTTCCAACGATGTGCGACAACGATTGTCTACCTCACGCAACGACTCGGCAGCTTGATGAAGCAAACTGATGAGTTAAATCTTTTTATTATGATCAGACACATTGGCGAATCAATATTAACGAATGTTGTTGGATAGTTCAACTGTCTTGTTGAATGAGAGAATCATCTTTATCTGATCAAAAGTTACATCTCTTCTATGATAAATTATTACAAAATAAAGAATTTAAATTTGGCGAATTTATATAAATAGTTTAGTCAACCTGGTGTTTATTTAACGTAAATTATAGCGTCTTCACTTTGGACTTGGATAAATATTATTAAACAGAAATTGCGATAAAAAAATATTATATACTTCGTTTGACCGTAAAAGTGCTTTTTTTATTTCGCATCTTTTCTATGAAATTCCTTGAAAAATCTACCATTTTACTTCGATACGGGCTTCCACATCATCTTTCATTCTTACAGCTTCGTTCTCCATTCCACAGCTACTTCTCTTTAATTGCTTTTCTACAACACGATAGCTCGACGTTTATTCCTAAAAGTCGATATTGGCGCCAAGTATTTTCTAATTTCATTAATGTTACTGTACGACGAGAATCGTATGCTTGATATAGAAATATCTCTTATATGTTTTCTGTTTTGAAACAGATTTTTAAGATTTTTACGAACAGATCTATGTTCTCTTGTACAAAAAAGGGAGAGAAAACTGAATTAAATTGAAAAAGATTGAACGTTGGGGGATGCATTAGATCTTAATGTACATTTAATGACAACGTTGCAAACTTCTAAGGGGGTAAAAGCCTTTCAGATCTATAGACGGGGTCAATGTCTATCCGCTGTTTTCTTACCCCTCGTGCTTCCTTCGCGCGAAACCATCAATCGTCAGTGTATCCCGCGAGCAAGACCTCGAACGCGATTTGCTTTACAAGCTTCTTCGATTTCGCGCGAAGATTAAATGCCATCGTTTGCGAGAGTAATCACGATGGAGTGCAAGAACATTGCGCTCGCTGAGTTTCACTTCTTGGAAGACTTAAGCATGAACGATGTGAGCTTCTCCCGCGGAATAAAAATGGAATTCCAGATATCTCGATTCTTCATCGCATTAAGTTCGATTCGTGTAATAAATATTTAATATACGGCAATAAGTTGCTATTAAAATTCTTTTTTCGTTTTATACGAGGAAGCGATATTGCATAATTTAGATGAGATCGGGATTACAATTGTGAAACCCCAAGTAGCCGTTTTTAGGAATTAAGGGCGACATTATACCGTGGCGGAACGAAGGAGATGACCTTTATTTAATTAAACATTTTGCGCGCTGCCCTTTGTAAGCGAGAACAACAGTTTACTTGGATCCAGTCAGTGTTTCGCGAAATTAATTGGTTTTTACCGTGACCGTCATTTGTCGTTATCATTAAATCGCAAATTTATCATGGCCGGTATATCATATTACTCACCTCGCACGACTCACAGGTTTTGTTGTCATGCCAGAAATCTTCACGTCATCACGAGGTTTCGGTGAAGCTCCGCGGGAGTGGAATTTAATTTTAGACGGTCACGAATTAGATATTATTTAAGCATGTCGTTAAATATACTTGATTACCACACCGTCATAATTAATTCTCAACTCGTTAAATTGTGATAACGTTGATTTAGTAAACCGGTCGTGAATTATACGTTTTAAACATACTTAAAGAGAACAAATAGTCGAATGTAATATGATATTTATAATATAAATATATTTCAATATTATTAAAGAAACATATGTACGTGAATGAGTTAATAAATCTTACACTTATCTTTATGAATTTGCAACATTCTTTAAATATTACTCAGTATAAATAGAAGAAATTACTCTGTTCAGAAATTTCTGTTAACTCTTTTAAATTATGTATTGGCAAGATGTGTAGCGTCGGATTTAACTGTTTCGCCTCAACAACGGCGCCGTATCCGACATACGAACGGCAAGTTCCTCACGTTACATTGATGTTGCATCGTCATAACGTATATACGTCGGCGGTAGCGAGGCGGTTAGTTAAGTTTGCCAGGCATTAATCCTGCGCACTCGGCTGGAAGACTATTTCTTCCTTTGCGCATACATAGTCTCCGGGATTTCTCCAAGTGGTTCACCAAGCTTTCGCTCTCGCCGATCTTTCGGCAGAAACAAGCAGAACGGTGAGAGTGATTGCAAAATAATGAAACTAAATGCTCTACATTTGTGTTGTTATTCTACAACACAGTAAAGGATTTCTTCTTTGAGTTCGAACCTGGTTGGAGATCTATGCGGAAACGAACTTTAAATTACAACAACAAGCTCAGGGCGTAAAACAAAGTTTTCCTTTCTGCGTTTCTAGTTGCTTTCGAGTATACACTCACCGTGGGCACTTGACTGAGCACTCGGTCGGATACTTGAGCTTCTAAGGAGCAGATAGTTTAAACTTCGGTTGCTCGGTTTACAAGTAGTCTACTGACGCTACTGGCTATCGTCGGTTGTAACTGAATATATTAAGTTCGTTACATTTAGGCTGTGTTTGTTTCGAAAAAGATGCGCCCAACTCGATTCAATCGATAAAAAATCTTCCGCAGCGAGCGTTCTCAGTCTTCATCAATCATCATTAATTCGCAAAAATATACCAGTTTTTACTTCTCAGGCAGTAAACGCGAATAATACAGTATCCATATGATGTATTGTACTTAAAATCGCTTTTGTGAAGTGTCATCTTTTCTCAGAATATAAACGATATCAGAGAGGTTTTTAGTTTGATTTGAATCATAACTATATTATAAAACTTTTAGAAATGTTTTTATGATCTTTTCATTCATTTTTCGGCATGAAGTTCTTACGAGTACATTTCGTTTCATCGGAAGAATGTACCTGTTTTTTCGCTTACACTCGCAATGTCTTCTACTCTTTTTCTCGGGTCGATAACCGCGCTGACAATTAAAATTGAGCCATCGAACGATTGAGTTAATAGAGAACGGAGATTGGGGCAAAATGGACATATCGGAATGATGCGGAAGAAGCGTAATTGAACGAGATCGAAGTAGCTTACTTGCAAGACGATCTATAAATACATGCGCGGCCGCTGCCTGTGCTCTCTCTCTTTCTCTTTCTCTCTCTCTCTCTCTCTCTCTCTCTTTCTTTCTTTCTCTTTTTCTTTTTCATTCTCGTAAGTTTTGCTTTATTAATTCAAGTTTCTTCGTGTCTTCGCGCTTCGCGTTTCACACCGTTTCACTGCTGCAACCAGCCGTCGCTATCCCAGAGATCCGCGGCCAGTTGAACTGTATGTCGGGCGGGTCAAATAATTTGATTCAAAGTGAGTAGAGATATTAATCTGATACAAATAACCGAGAGTCATTGTGTTAGAAAGAGAAGAAGCATTTATTAAGTTAAGTAAGATCTTTATATCATAACTGATCTTGAATTAATCTCCTAAAACAGTGTGCAACTATAAATAAGACGCAACAAGTAAATATTCAAAATCAAATAGTTATCTGTAATGTATATAGCATTACCTTAGAAGTGTTTCTTTTTTCTTTTATTTTTATTTTAACTGAATTTTATTTTTATTTAACTGATTAATTTATTTAAAAAATAGATAAATGAAAAGGTATAATTTTATCAAAAAAATTTTATTGCAATTAACGTTCACACTTTTCAAATAACTTTTTAATTTTCTTTAAGTTCCAGAAACCATTCAATCTTGAAAAAGATATATGGATACATGATGATTCTCTACGAGGCACAATCTCAGTGCTTTTCTCACGTGTTCTTCGAATAAAATATTTGCGTCAATGAAATAGCGCTCTGTCGGAGCATCAAGTTTTCTCGAACGTATCCGTGTCAGCGTATCCAAGCGACAGAACGAACAGGCATTTTGCAGGATTGTGTGAAATACGAAAAGCGCGTCGACGTCGACAGCGATTCCGGCAAAAATCGTCTGAGAAGCAAAGACATGTCCGTTGAGCGAAATCTTTCGTCAAGTTCTTCTCATTCCACCTTGCTCCCAAGAAATTTTCAAACTTTTTCGGCAGGGTTTTTCCATGCAATATTCTGTGTGTGTGTGTGTGTGTGTGTTCTTTGATTGAAAAATTATCTAAATATTGCCGCAAATATTTTTTTTTATTAATTGTTTGATTCAAGCATACAATTAACGGCTTAAATGTATAAAAACAAAGAATACCCAACGATTTTTTTTAAGGTTTCTAAAATTTCATTCGGACTCGTTATCAAGCGTTTTGAGGTGACTCGCGTGTATCTTAGGTGTAGAAACCGATATAGATACGCGACGATGGTCGTCTAAGCGATAACCTAGATTCGCCGACGCATAAAATGGAATGCGATCGAAAGTTGAAAGAGGAGAAGATACACAGGAGAAACGAAGGAGGAGGAAGAGGAGATCTCACCTTCCGCAGAACGCATCGACACCTATTACGTGCGCATAGATATTGAGGTGTCGCGTTTCGTAGAGATAGCACTTTTACGTTGACGCCTTATCGCGTATCTTCCTCACAAAGCTATTTCCCGAATAAACGATAGCATAAAATAGTTGAGACCTAAGGTCCCGCTTAGCCCTCCGTTATAACAAAAAGCGTAGAAATTGTCAAATTGCGAAAGTCAATGGTCTCGAAAATGTAATAGATGTCGAGAGATATCTGGTCTTTTTGCATCAAATAAGAAGAACTGTCGGGTTCTCATGAGAGTCACGAATTTACCGAAAGCATTTATCGTGAGATTCTGATCCGAGAAGTGAAAGTAGATGAATCAAACATTTTCCTGTCGTAGAAGCAACACAATTCATATTCATTTTGAATACATTCCGAATCTCATTTGCATTGAATAATTTCTTCTAAGTGAATGCTAAGCTCGATAATTTTGAAATAAATATCGACGGAGGGAGATATTGGAGATTGGAGTTTTTTAATTAATAAATGTTTTCGAGCGGGAGAAAGAAAGTTTCTATCTTTAAAACTAATATTCATGACTTAATACATTTCCGGATTCAATACTGATTAAATATCCGGGCGTCTCGATCGCGATAAACTCGTTGTTGAAACAATTTCAACCGTAAGGTCGGATTAGCGGCTCATCGAGAGCGTAATTACAGAGCGGGCGGTCTCCTTTCTCAGGAGATTCTCGAGTTTACTGCGCCAGCGAGCGAGCGAAACACACAGCGAAATCTTATTATGCCGCTCCGTAACCGAGAACCAGGAGCGTAACCTCGAGAAGAGAAGATGACCGTAGGAATTGCGCTGACGACGTGCACCGCAGCATGATTCATCCAACTTTCATGAGAAAATGCAATTTTTATCTGCGAAGCCTGCCGCATGGTCTTATGACACGCGCTATAACAACCGCTATTACCGTCCCTAGACAAGACAAAGGCAACCAATTGCTCGCAAGAGCATTAGCGCACTCACGAATTAAATTTGCATTGAAACTGTTTTCGCAGAAATTTTGTTAAATATATACGACTTCTAAACCTGTTCATTAGCGTGTAGAATCGTGCGGCGTCTATTAAAATCCAATGGTGCAAACAAATAATTGATTCTTTACAGGGATTTCATTTTAAAATAATTTTGTTAAAAAATAAAAATTCTTTAAAGAGAATGATTTACGATTTTTATTAAAGAAAATGCTCCGAATCTGTCAAAGAATCTGCACTTGATAAAAAACTTGTGATGTAAAGACATGTTCCTAGCTTATTTTTTGTCAGAAACTTATGATGTCGAATCATAAATCTTTTGACATTTAAATTCCGGAACTCTTTCATTGCTTTCTGAATATTGGATAAATGAAGACGATGAATATATAAATGAATGTAAATTCTGTATTTCGATATTAAGGTAATTACAAATTTAATAATTGAACAAATTTTAACATTTTTACTCTGTCAGATTCTTGTAAACTAATGAGGAAGTCACAGAGTTTATGATTTCGGTGAGATACTGTGACATAATTTGTAAGATAAATATCCTTTTTTATACAGATCGCAAGGCAAGCTATGTTAAAAAATGTACTTTTTATCGCTTTCTGTTTCTTTTGCGCAATATAACGAGCTATCCGGCTCGAAGATTTCTTTGCAAGGGAATCGTTATGGCCGCGAGAATGTCTGACAGTAAAAAGACATGCCTGGGAGTGTACTTTCGTGAGAAAAGCGCAGTCTCCTTGCAACCGTCATCCGTATCGGGATCGGTGCGGTGATTACGCGAAGACAAAGCGAGCTTTGTCTTTGAATCAAAAGCGCCCTGTCGACAAGCTTACTTTAACAAAGCGCATTCTTCTTCCTTTCCATTAACATTTCTCCGGAAATGTCCGTCGATGGCTGCATTAATCTGAGAAAGTTTTGATAAATCGTTGCGGGCGTTTTGAATAAAAAACATCATAGATTAAAGGCATCATCAATTATCGTTCTCGTATCTTTGTACGTATGGAATCACGGTGGTGCTAACGGAATCCTTTTGTAATTCTTAATGCCGGAAAAGAGTTTAACTTTATCTGATTTTACGATGCTGTGAACGCGAGCATAGAAATTACTGCATGTCTTCAATTAGATTTATAATATTATAAGTTGAA
The DNA here is from genome assembly GCA_037157785.1 of Cephalotes varians. Lineage (NCBI taxonomy): Eukaryota > Metazoa > Arthropoda > Insecta > Hymenoptera > Formicidae > Cephalotes > Cephalotes varians. The sequence goes on from JANQDE010000063.1 coordinate 928,752, forward strand.
AAAAAATCAAGATATTTTTGGCTTAACCGCAAAGAGATAAAATTATAATGTAATCTAATTTCTACAGTGGAATACATAAAATTATTTCTAAATCTCGCGATGTCTTTTTGCGTGAAACTATTAATGGCAACGTGAATATGGTTCTCCAATACGATTCAAACAAAATATCTATTTGGAACTGCGACGCAAAATTGTTATTTTAACGATCGAAACTTCGAGTTACGCGAGGAAAATCAACAAAGTGCACGTCAAAGTGTGGATCCGTGTATTTTCCGAGCACTCGGTGGTGGAGATAAGCGGGCGAGATAATGCGGCCGAGCGCGAGTATTTTATCTGTCGAAAGTACGATGGAAATCTGCGCTTTGTGTAACGCTCGGTGATCGCGGTTACAGAACCAGCGTCTGCGCGCTCCACGTGCACCAACAGAACTCCGCAGTCCTCGTAAAGCTGACTTTCTCCTCCGTTGAGCATTACGCAACCATGTACTCGGCTTTGGGTCGTGAATACGAAGAGAACGAAGAGAAAAGGAACGGTTGAGAGACGGTCAGCAACAAAGTCTCATCGTTTCCATGAAAGAAACACACGAGACGATGCAGTGTACTTTGTCTCGTCGCGTATGATGATTCTCTATATTTTACTATTGACAAATTTGCTCCGGATTTTCTCTCTTCTTCGTTACTATAAGATAATTCTTATGTATACTCTATCGTCAATGATGTCATATCTTTTGTAATATCTTTAAAGTAGTATCTTGGTAATATTTTTAAGGAATTGGAACGTTTTATTGATAGCGAAGGAAATATTAAATACGCGCTCTTACATTATTAGATTTATTTTTAATTTTTTAAAATTCGCGCCGTTATATATTATAGACATTTTGCAAAATTGTAATTTATGTTTTCATAAAAGCTCAGATAAATACGTGATATGATGTTGAAGCCCTAACTATTGGAAAGTTCTTATTTGCATAATAGATTTGAATTTAAAATCCATATATGTGAAATGTTTGTCGCTTTGTAAATTTTTGTACATATTTTACATCGGAGAATTAATTATGAACATCTATTTGCTCGTAATTAATTATTTTATCATTACAAATCGCGGCTTTTAATTTTTACAGGAAAAAAACGATAATGGATACCGGAAATCATTATCTAAATCAGGAAGCGACATTAATGATGGCGAAACACGATTTTTTCTTTACGTGCGACATTTTTTGCTCTATACTTTTCCTCTCTATGAACGACATGTTGATTGGTGTGCGCTCTCTGTGCACAACTTTGTAACTCCCGAGCTCGTTGACACGAACGGCGAACACCGTTCTAATTAATTCAAGGAAATTGCGACGGACAATTGTGCACTTGGTTAAACGCGACTTTCCAACGACGTACGTAAAAGCGAATCCGCTGTACTTCCGTTTCACGCACGGGGCAAGCTCGAGCTTGTAAACACACCACAGACCGAAATAGGGCTCTCATATTAATAGCTCGTCCCAAGTGCATCTGGTTACACTACTAGCAAGGATGAGAGTTTAGATAGAGAAGTATCAGACGTAGATACGCGTGTAAGAAAATGTGAATAAATATAATATATTTATGGTACTAAAGTTACAAATATGTCAAATTAATTTGTCAAAAAAGTCATAAATTATTCTTCGTTCTTGGGACTGAAACTTTTTGTAATGAGTTTGTAAATTGGTTTTTTATGGTGAGACTTTAATGACGTTACCTGTTTCACGTAAGTTGAATTGATACATATCATTATTTTAATGAATTTTTAAAAAGATATAATTTAAGAGTACGAAGTTAATCGCATGATAGTGTATGATAATTTTTGACGTACAAAGTTTTTTGGAAACTTCTGCTAGCTAAAGAAAAAATGATTTTAAATTTATATATGAGGAAGCTGACAGTAAAACAATTTTTAATGGAATTAAGAATTCTAATATAAATGTTATAACGCGTGAAAGTATCAATCTTAATCTTGATAAAAAGTACCAATTTTATCATCATTCTTTCGTGAAAATAAATGAAAATTAACAAGAAAACATTGTTAAAATCAGCTGTATAAAATCAAGATCACTAAAGAGACATGCTAAGTTTACAAAATGTAGATCTTTCGAGACAAATATAACATAAGTGCCTTTACCTTGGGTCAGCCATGCGACGACGCGTTTTCGTCACATTCGCCACGTGACAGAGATGCAAACTACCGCCGGATCCGGAAATCTCCTTCGAAATTCGTTTGGGATCGCCTTAGATCTCTGATAACGCTTATCGCTATAATGAAAAACACTCGTTAACAGCAATAGAACAATAACACTGAACCGCCCAAGCTCTTTCCCGCACTTCCGGTTCACGGAGCGGAGCGCGCGAGATTTCGCGAGAGTGCGCGAGATGCGCGCGGATTTGCCGTAGTTCGTACAGTGTAGCTTCGCTCGCGAGAGCCTAGTCGCCGGGACTTCCGTCGACCGAGGACCACCACGACGACGACGCCGACGACGACGTTGACGGCGCTGACGCCAGTCGACGAAGCAGCCGACGAGGCGACGTTTGCGAGGCGGGGATGCGGAACTCCGCCGTAGGAGGGGTTAGCAATGGCGGTGCGAGAGCAGGGTGCGGAGGTGAGGTGAGGTGAGGTGAACCTGGGCGCAGGTTCGCACGCCCCCGCGATATTTACCGCTCGTGCGAACCTTCGGGGATTTCTTCGGTCCATTCTGCATGAGATCGCCGTTAAACAAGTGCAGCTGTCGCACATACATTCTCGCAGTTGCAAGCGTCGGAGCTTCCTCGGTTCATACCTACTATTTTCTCAAAGATTCGCTTTAGACAGAGGAGAAAACAGTTGTAGTGGGATAGAATATTAAATAGACTACAGTATGCAGAATAATGACAATTTTTGTCACTTTGCGTGACACGTTTTTCTTTAGACTCAGACGCAGTGTTTTTATCTATATAAACTTAAATAATTATTTAAATAATTATCTAAATAAAGAAATGATTTTATTTTTATTTAAATTATTAGAATAAATATCTCCATCATTATCTTAAAAAAGTTATGTTTTTAAATGATTTATGTTAATATATAACGAGTTTAGTAAAATTTTTAAAACATTTTCTTCTTTATAAATCTGTTGTTGTAATAAGTTTAGTTGTTTCGCTTGCACTTTCTGTATTCGAGTTTTTATTTTTTCTTTCTGCAATGCTCGAATATATATCTTATTTTTTATACATTAAAAAAAAGTATTTTTAACATCGAAGTACTTTCATGTTGGATGAATCCGAATCTAAAGAATCAAATTTTCTTTATCATATTTAAGATTTTATATTATAACAGATTTTCTTTAAGAGTATAATATATTTTATTATTATTGGTGCTAGTGGAACAAAGTTTCAATAATAAATATATGTACCACGCAGAAATCGTTTGTTAGAAACATTTAAAACTCTTTTTTTAAAGAAATAAGGATTTATGTTATAAATGAAAATATGATTTATATATCCCCTATATTTTTTATATTCTAAATTGCTTAAAAGCAATATTATCTTAAAATTCTAGATTAAACAACTTAATTATTTATCTTTTATCCAGGTAAATTTAAAATTAAATTATATTTTGAAATTAAATCTCTATCTTATTTAAGTTACATTTGCATGTCATTTATTCTATTTTTATCTTTAAGATAAGATAATTTGGAGTTATCTAAGCAGAATGTTGTTCAGGCTGCGTTCCGATATTCAGTATTGAAAATCTATGATATACGTAATGTGCAGATTTTCAGTACTGACAGTGAATATCGGAACGTAGCCGCAGATGTGATCGCAGAAATGAACGTTAAATGCTTCGCAAAAAGTCATGAAATAACTAATGTGACGAGATCATTTTCTATTTCTGATCGTAACGAAGTTTCTTCGACGATTCAATTTCATGTGAAAAACGAGACGTTTCTCCAACTGCGCGCTACGTGGAGTCCAGGCTATTTGAACGTTAGGAAATACCGATCCTACCATTTATTTCGGTCGCTTTTATTTTGAAGGCATCGCGTTGAATGCGATGCGAATGGCAGCCGCCGCCGGCCGGTCGGTTAGCTGATCATTTTTGATAAAAAAGAATTTCCGCCAACGCCGCTAACTAATTTTCTTCGATGCCAATTCCATTTGAACGTAAAGAATTAACCGAGAGTACGAATAGCAGAGCATACAGCGTTCCTTAATATAAACTTCTTTTATTTCTTTTTCATAGTACGCGAAATATTTATTGACGCTACGGGGCTTTAATTAATAATTTGTTTGCAACTTTCGACGCACTGTCGGAAAAATCATAGAAATTTATTGTCCAGTGAAATAGAGTATAGCAGACGGCCTGTTGAATCACGAACGCGAATAATCTTCTCGTGGAACGAGAATTCCGATTCGCTATAACGCTGCATGCATAGAGTAGCAATTTCCATTCATTCCAAATGATTCACAATTCATTCATTTCCAACTCGTGCTTAAACTTTTGGCGCAGATTGCGTTTACATTATCTTATAAAAGAAAAGTTTTCTTAAAATATACCTTTAAAAGAGAATGAGAAAGATTTTTTTTTTAGATTTTTGCGATTTTTAGATAGCGTGTATTCTATTACTCGCCACTTCAAGAATATTATATTCCAAGTGTAATGCTTATTTTGCCACGAAAAATTATGATATTGCATGGTGGATATTGCATGGTGTAATGTATAACACGTGTCAAATACACGAGATAAGATGAGCTTAATGAAGCAGCTGTCTATTTTTGATGCTAATCTAATCGTTACAGATATTAGCATTTTTAAGAATTGTTTTTACATTTTTTAAGGATGATTATTCAGAGGATTAATATTTGCTTTTAAAATAATCATAGAGATATCGATACGATATTAAATCGATAAGAAAGTTATTTTTTATAATAATTTTTTACTCCAATCTTGATGGCGATACATTATCGGCGTTATATTAGCGTCACGTGCCATCGCTATTTCGCATTTATTATAATGTTTATTTAAAGCGCACGTAAAGTGCCCTTAAGTTCCATCTTGTGAATTATGAACCGGAGCTTTAATCGAATTCGCAGCCTCTACGGCCGAACTCGCCAAAGTTCGATACATCAAATGCATACAAATGCTGCAGTTGATCTTGTAATTTGATTGCAGATAACGCTTCCTCATATTCGATTGTGCGTTCCGCTTATTGACTTTTGTATTATCGTGCTTGACACGTGGACGCATACGTGTGCTAAATACGTTAATGGGAGTTCGTTATGAATATAAAGCCAAAATTAATACCCTATTGTTCTCTGTTTATTTTACTGCGATTATTTTATAGAAATAATTTTTTATTTTCTATGCACGCGCGCGCGCGCGGGCACACACACACACACACACACACACACACACATGTTTTATTTATTAAAAAATACATTTCCAAGGAAATTAAAAGATAAAATATATACTGCAAAAAGAATCTTGTTACATAAATTGCAAATATGGTCAATTAAAAGGTACAAATCGGATATTTGTAGTTAAATCTACACGAAAAAAAACAATTTTATTGAAATATTTAAAAATTTAGCTAGACATAGATCTGAAAATAATTTTGTTGGACCATAAAAATAATTATGTAGAACGCTTAAGCAATAATGATAATGCAAAAAATTTTAACGTATTAATTTGAATATCTTATACAATTCTTTTGAGATCCAAACAAAATTATTTTCAGAATTATAATTATAGCTACACGGAAAGAATGGTTTTACTGAAAGATCTAAAATTTTAGATGGATTAGAAAAATAATTTTGTTGAATTAAATAATATTCAAAATAATTATCAAAATAATTATGTAGAACGCTCAAATATGTTTCTAGAATATTAAAATTTTTTGCAGCATTGCTCATTATTTTTAAGATTCCAACAAAATTATTTTATGGTTTAAAAAAATTATTTTTAGATCTAGTAAAATTTTAGATTCCTCAACAAAATCATTCTTTCCGTGTATCAAACATTCTAGCCGAGATAAATTAAATCATAATAACTAGAAATTTGATTGGTATAATCAGAATAAATTTTGTTTGTACTTCTTGTTAATTTAACAAAAACATTTTTTTCTGTGTAATAATATTAAGAACTTTATATTATCTTATCTCAGTAAATATGATCTTATTAAGAATATCTTGTTAAAATTATATTTAGTGTACCGAATTCTATAAAATTTATTATTCAAACAAGTATCGTAAATTATCAATATTTTATAATTAATCAATCTATCCATCTATCTTTGGTTAAATATAATTTTATATTGTTTAACATCGTCGTAATCGTAAAAGTTTAGAATTTATTTTGTTTATATTCTAAAATTTGTATCTAGACGCTCTGTAAATAATGGTGCGTAAATGAATTGGCGTCCGCGACATGCGGCTTTATCAAGTGCATGGCATTCGTACGAAGCGCTACAAGCGTATCCAAGTGCTTTGTTCTCTGGTACCAGCGACTCCATCGTGCAGTCTGGTTTATCTAGAGCGCCTGCGCCTCTCAGGCCTCTGGGGGTGATAGCAATAGTGGGGATGGCGGTTTTCGGAGGGTGGATGGCGAATATTGACGTGTCGCAGGCGAGCCAGGGGTTAGCAGGTGGCAGGAGCCAGCGAGGCCAAGGGCTCCTGGGGGCAAATGAGGGGTGGAAACAAACTCAAGAGGATGCGGCGTCTAGTGCTGCGTATAGGGGTTGGCTTCTCTTTCGCGAGTCGTCAAGAAATATCTTGGATCTCATTTTGCGCAATACATTAGTCCTTAATTTGCGATTTGCAAAAAGTATTATAAATTGATTTTATTTTTGATCGAGTATTCTTTCGGTTACCGTGATTTAAAAAAAAATAAAAGAGATTACTTAATAGGGATTTGTTAATAAAAAATTTTGGTTTCAACTGTAAAATAAATAATTCTAAGATCATTCTAATAACGTTGATGTTATAATAATTAATGGGAATTAATTGTTACTTCTTAACTGAAATTTGAAATAGTTGTGTTTTTATGACCTGAAGTTTTACGGTTTAAGTTTGACAATTATCGTAATTTTTATTTTCATGGAAAAGCATTACTTATTTAGCGAGTACAGTCGTTACAAAAAAATGTTCTATTTTTATTTATAATTGACTAATTTATTGTTTGCAATAATCAGCAAATGTTTTGCTCGCAAAAACATTCTCGTGTATTCGTCAGAAATCGTCCGAAAAAGGCTATCGTAGTGAAATAGATACAACGAACAATAAATTATCGTGGATTTGAAATAAAATTATATTAGAAAAAAAGAGAGTCCATTATTAGTTTACAATTAAATAAGAAGAATTTTGGTTTTTTTATGTTTTAGTAAAATTTTTGTTTCTCTTTTCTTCATTTCTCGACATAGAATATCATACTATTAGACACGAATTTTTTGAAAACGTTTACGAAACGTTACGGTTTATTTGCACATATTGAATTTCCAATTACCATAGTAGATTGTTTTACGTACACGCATCCACCTATATACATGTTATTATATTATCGATATTTTTAAGGATCTATTAGTTTACAATAGATTAATTACAACAGATGTAATTATAATCTCGGACATGAACGATATACGATAGCATGCTACTATCGCAATTTTAGAAATTGAATTGTGTAATAATATTTTAGTGTTGCAGCATGTGATCTTTATTCTCAAATAAATATTTTGTTGTTAAATAAAAATTCCCTTTTATTAATGATGTATAAATGGGAGAAAAAAGATCTTTGACTATTTAAAATACTTAATTATTTCGTTCAAAAAATTATTTTTGCAAATCGGAAACGGTGATCTAAGTTTTTACACAAAAAATTTTTCCGAGAATGAACAACGTTCACGCGTATCTCGATTCATCACGGTACATTGTGTTTTTTATAACTTTTTGTTCGAGATACCTCCTGCGTCGTCGGCAAGCACCTTGCACAGGCTCTTTTTTTCTGAAAAAAGGAATGCTTGTGAAACAAGAAAGAGATGTGTTTTCTTAGGACTGATCGGTAATCACGGCGAGCCTAGGTTCACGTGTAAAAGCGATCCTCTAGCGAACGCAATCCGAACGCTCATGTTTCCCTGAAAATCCTCGTAACAAGCTGTCATTCCCAGGTCTGTTGCGGTCCACCATAGAAGGAAACGTGCAACACGCGCACAATTCTACGGGTTGAACAACCGTGACAAATACAACCTCCCCTCCTTTGAGCCCTTGAAATACCCTAATCGTTCCCGCTTCTGTTGACGGCCATTTCCTCGATTGCCATATTCCCACAGGGTTTTCTCTCGCCTATCGATTATTTCTCATCGGATTATTATAATAAGTTTGTAAATAAAAGTATTGATTTATGAATATCGCCTAACATTAAATATTTATTTTAATTATAATAATATTAATGTGGATTATGATATTATAAAATACATCGAGAGACGATTTTGACGAAATAGAATTAAAAATAATTTAGTAATATTTCAGTCCTTTTTCTTTCAGAAGAAGTAAAAGAAGTGAAATATTCTACTTTTACTTTTAATTATATGTGTGTGTGTGTGTGTGTGTGTGTGTGATACTGAATGTATTATTAATTTTTTTAATTCGAAAAAGATTTCTATTCATTTCTATGTAAAAAAATATTAGTTTCTTGTAGAGAGCTACATTTTTTGTAATAAAGAAAATAATTTGATGGATAAAAGTAATAAATAAACTTTCTACTTATGCTTCTTGAGAAGTAAACAATATAAAATTTAAAAAATTAATACTATTTAAAGAATGTTTCGCAGCTGTTAAATTAATATTATCTTTTAAATTAATACATTTTTATTAAAATAGTTATGCTTAAAATCGAACAACTTAAAATAGAAGTAACATTTTTAATAAAATTTTGCAAAAAAAACCGATTTTAAAGTCCAGCCATCCGTCCGACTTTGTATGCTTTGTAGTTATATTAGCAAATTATATTTCCTTACTTTCCGGACCTATAACATACTTTGATCCCTTACATCACAACTTGCAATTAGCATCAATCTTGTGAGAGTAATTTGGCCTCTTAATTCACATAAGAATTCAATCGAAGAGATGAAGCGAGGATTTTCCTAGCAATCTTGTATTCGTAAACTAATATCAAACAGAAGAAGAAACGTTTCTTTATAGCTTTTTATATCCTTAAAAATCGATAAGAAAATAAATTAATTGAATCTGAGAAAACGTACGCGGTTTTCGATACTTTAATTTGTCGGATACGCTTTTTATCCTGTTCACGATGAATCTTGCTTCCGAGAGACGCGTCTTTTCCGCATCGGCTTTACCGTCGGCTTGCGTCGCGCCCGTTCTCATATCTCGTCTATCTCGCGGAAAAAGAGAAGACGAATGTCTAATGGATTTAGTTCCCTATGGAGGAGATCGATGGAGCTGGTTTTGAAAGGAAGGCGGATTCTTTTCGACGCGCTCGCATCATGGTCGTGTTGGGCGAGATTCGATGTGTGAAAGAGAAGTAAAATCATGGGAAATGCTGTACGTCTGAAAGCCATTCGCGCAACATGATAGAACGTCTTGAAAATATGATAAGAATCTCACTTGTGAAATTCTGGCTCTGGTGTATCCACTGGAAACGCAGTAGCAATGATTTCTTATTATATCATCTGGATCATTTTATAATTTTGTGCAATGTCAAAATCTAAAACGAAGATTTTCCTAGATATATCTAATTTTATGAAGATCGTTGATCCACAAGATATTTTTCGATCTTTATTCTCGCTAGCGAATTTGATAATTGATTATGGCTTAACAGCATTCTTGTTTTAGTAAAAGTTTTTTCAACTCTGTTATTTATAAAAAACATTTATAGAAAAACGGACACAAAATTTAAATAAGCGATGAAAGAAATCGTCATTTAAAGCATATTAATTTTCAAGGATATTTGATTGGTTATAAATTTCATATTGATTAGAATCGTCAAATTTTCATATGATTTCTGGAAATTTATCTAACTTAAATTTGCTTTTACTGTTATTTATATACGATATTTATACGATACCATCACTTTTATGACTGTGTTCATATTACACAGAAGATTTAGTGAAGAGAAATGCTTCGAAAATGTAGGATAGCTCGAGGCATAACGTTCTAGATATTGCTATGGCGAATTGCTATGCGCAAATATTAACCATTTGGATCGGTATACATGTATATACAAATAACTGCCGAAAGCTTGAAAAGGTTTCACGTGTATTATAAAAAATATATAAAATTTCTTAATAAAATATTTCGTGCACGTCATTTTCAAATCGCTCATTAACTTGTTACACATTAACTTGTGCTCTGTCTCTCTCTCTCTCTCTCTCT
>JANQDE010000063.1:939208-964622 GCA_037157785.1 Cephalotes varians
AAAAGGTTAATAGACATTTAAAAAATTTACGAAACAAAATTTCGTTCCGGAATTTCTGAGACGTTTGCGTTTGGGATGCCGCACCGGATGATAGAACGCTGCATTAAAAGAGTCGTCTGGAACGATCTTAATCCGAGCGTTAAGAATGTCGTCGGCTACGGCGAGAGAGAGAGAGCAAGACATCGAGTTTTCCGTTCGCGCGAGCACGGCAGCGCATCTCGACAATTTATCACAGACAGAAATGCAATTTTCCGCAATGAGTCCGCCACAGTTAAACGACCCGAGATATCGAGAACCAGCAGTATCGTACTCGCGGCGCGCAGAATGGGAATCTTTAACATCTCTTTATTACAAATTATGCGCGCAGTTTCTTCCACCAACGCATTTTTACGTAAAGAAGATATAACAATGAAATTTATATATATATATATATATAATAAATCGTAAATTTATAGCGCGTTCTTATAACACACATTCTGTGAAACTTTTATGATGTATCATATGGCAATCGAATAGCCGAAAAAAGTATCTGTGACCACACATATTTTTAACCTAATTGATTTAAAGTTTATAAAAGAGAATAATGTATTATTATTTGGTTACGGAAAAAGAAATTTGTAACAAAATCTGTCATTAAAATATTTTTATTAACATTGAGATTCTTGTGCAATATTTAGTTCCGGAAATAATATTGAGTATAGTTGATAGTATAATTATAAGAATGATTATACATATAGTACAGAAAATAAATTGTTATAAAATATCATTGTTTATGAAATAAAATATTAATAAAATGCAGAAATATTGAAATAGATAAAATTTTAAATATTTTGTATACAATGACATGAAATAATAAACTGTAAATATTTTTTTAAATTTTTTATTTTATTTTATGAAGTTGTATATGATAATAAACTTTAAACGCCAAAGGAGCACAAATTTATTTATTGTAAAAGTATTGTAAGTTTCTATGTCGATATTGAAATATATGATCTACTGAAAAATATATCTTTTCTGTGAGAATTTTAAAATATTAGATTTTACATGTCCATGAAAATAAAAAACACGTAAATGTATGCATATGACGACAATGACATCAAAGAACAGGTAATTTCTACAGCGTACTAAAGTGTTTCTCAAAAATAAGTCTCTAAATTGGTAATTTTTTTTACAATACTTTAGGGAAATATTTCCAAGAACGCCAAATAATTTGATTATACGAATTATAACCGGAAAAAAAATCCGCATAAAGATTTTTATAACAATCTCGCAGAAGTGTGTACGCACTTATTTTCAGCAAAGACGCAATGATATAAACGATTCTCTCGTTGGAAGAATCATAAATTATATAATACGTGAGAGAATAAATTCACGGCTTGTTGACGATTGAAATGCCACGAAGGTGTCGGCAGCGTCGGGTTTAAAGTGTTAAGTTACTCGCGGAGAGAAAATGTTAGCGGCGCATATTCTCCCTTGAATTGTTCTAACTTCCCCCAGGGGCTAACCGGAGGAGCGATTCAGCCGCAGCTTGAAATAGCAGCGGTTACGCGCGCAGTGTCGCTGAACGTACTGCAGTAATTATATGTGTATCGCGTAATTGCACGTTATTGTGTCGCGCGACCGAAATCGATGAGGCTTGAGAAAGCAAGGGAGGAAGAGAGACAATAACAAAAAGAGAGAGAGAGAAAGAGAGAAAGGCTTTTGCAAGAGAAATTACAAGCTTCGTTCTTCCGGCGATGAAAACGAACTCTGCTAAGCGCTCTCCTAAATGCAACGTCAGCCATGCTCCGCTCGTATCTCTCTTGATATAAAATTGAATTATGTCGCAACACGGCCAACCGGGAACAACCAAAGATTCGCAATTATTTGACGGAATTTCGTTTCGCTCTCATCGGTGCGACGTTTCTCGCAAAAACGCGCCGCGAGGCGTTATTTCTTATGACTGGATTTGTGTCGACGGCAGTAAATGGCCATGATAGAACAAAGCGCGCTTGATTGGGAACAATATTCGGAATATGGGACGAATAATCACGAGTCTCACGCGAATGAGTCAGGTCTTAAAGAGAGTTAAGAAAATCGTCACGAGATTTGTGCTCTTTGAGTTATGTTTATGTTACATATACACGTATTTCATATGATACAATAATACTTTTCTCTCCATAACTTTTATAAATTTTTGTAATTTATCTTCTATGGAGTTCTCTTTTATTGCAATATGAGGTAACAAAAACTTGTATTAATTGATGAAAAAATGGTATTTATTTTCTGTGTTTGTGATATAAAGATATGATAATATAAAGATGTAATAAAATATTGTGTCTAATATTTTATCATTATTTCCGCTTTGCTGAAATTATGTATTTACTTATTTTAGAACAGAATTTTTGCTACTCGTTAACAGAATATAGATATTTATTTGTTCTTTTAATGTTTGAAAAACATTGTCCAATGTTTAAACGAGGAAACACGATATTTTGAATTTGTATAACAGAAGAAGAACAATGAAAGAAAGAGAAAATAAGCAGCGCTCAAAGCGATACATAAATCGAGAAATAATTACATAAAATACTGTTCTAATTTTGTACCAGGTCGTATTCTTAACATGAAAATAAATTATGAAGTTGAATTGGTTGCTCAATAAACCATCCTTTAAGATTATCAAAGAATAACAAATCTGTTATTTCTTGTTCTTTTAAGGTTTTTTTATTGCTAATCTTCAATTATATTTTGCGATATTTTTTACCGATAAAATAATAGGTATAAACATTAATTGTGATTCTATATATATTTTTTATGATAGTTATCTGATTACAATGTACATAATTATTTGATAAATTTTGATAAATAATGATAATTCTTATATGCAACGAGATATTAATTTTATTACAGAAAAATATTTCACATATATCTTATTATTACTTTTGGCTGACCCCCAACATATTCATTTTGACGCGTTCTTGAGCTATCTTGACCGATCCGAGGAACCAACGGAAAATTTATCGTCAGCATAAATACGGTCTTCCTCCCTTCCTCTCTTCTTTTCTTCGAGGTTTTCCCGCGCGTTTCGCTATTTTCGCTCAAACTCGTCAAATATTTCGTGAGGGTGTCTTTTCATTCTACGCGAAAAATTTTCGCCCCTGCCGCTACAAGCTATTCGATTCAATTCGGTTCGAGTCGACTCGATTCGAAGGGTAGTCTGATTAAATTCCTTTCGGGATAAGAGCGGAGAGAAGAGGACGAGGGAGGGACGCGAGCGACAAACCCTCGAAATCACTGGAGCGAGACGAGCAGTCGACTTCGAGCTCTTTGGTCTTTTTCTCAGCATGGTGATCGGCATTGTGAAACATCAGTGCGTCGTTTCAATGTTTAATCGAGATCTTTCCGAATGATTCGTGTTATCTGTCAATCTTTTCAATTTCGTCTACGCATGTTAAAGGTCGACTTAAAAAAAATTACGAAAATTATTCACTCCTGAGTTTAAAGTCAAATAACTCTTCATGTGTTTTTCTTCATGTCATTTAGATTATTTAAAGCTCTGAATTATATTTTTTGAAATAAAATTTTCTAATTAAACTATATTTAAAATCAAGATTTTAGAATTTTTTTGAAATATCTTACGAAATGTTTTCAATAATATCGAAAGATATAAACGATAAGACTTAACGATTGCCAATATTGAATGCTACTACAGAAAGATGGTATTACGATGGACAAGCCAAATTGAACAATTTCTGCACTGTCCCTATATTAATCCACAAATGGACTATGAACTTATCAATGTTATAATAGATATAACATAATATCTGAGTTGAGACGATGATCGGGAATATTTTGCTCCGTATAGAGGTGATTATTGGACATTGGTTGTCGCTACGATATGTCGCGTTCGTAACGAGCTTCGATTTCGAGCGGTTGGCTGAGCGTATCGTACCTGCATGCAAGGTACGCTGTATGTGTTCCGGCCGAAACAATGGCTCACAGTTACGCCGTTAATTGAGGCGATTCCCTGACGTTGTATCGGTACTGGTTACGTGTGTGCCGAGACGATCGCAGGGAGGCCGCAATGAACAGGAACAGACCTGGGTCGACAATATCGCAATTCTCCCTCGTAAATCCCGCGGGAAGAGACGAAATTATCCGCAGGGAAACAAAGAGCTATTATTGCAGGCTATTATGCGCGGTTAAGATCATGTGATTCGCTATGTACAGCGAATTTTTATGGCGAATATCAGCGTGTTTTAACTTTCTTTTTTGGAAAAGAATAGATCATTTCTTTTCACAAAGAAAGGTTAAAATTAAAGTGCAAGAAAAATATTTTTAGAAATATGTATATAAATGATATATGATAAAAATGTTTTTTTTTTCAATTTCAATTTGGTATTCAATATTAATTAAAATCATGAGATTAATATTTTTATAAAATTGTTCAGAACTCGCCAGTTGAGTGATAATTGTTGATAACAATGAAAAGGGGAAAATATCTATTCTACTTTTTTCGACCGGCTTGAATGGGAATTTATTTAAATTTGCTTGAATTCTTTAAATCCTGTAATCTGACGCGACGCGATAAGATAAGCCACGCAGGCGAAATCGTGAAAGGAAAGCTTTTTCTCGAAGAGCTTTTTATTCGGTAAGGTTAATGACCACCGGTGTAAATTCTCTTCATCTGCATTTCCTTGGTGGCTTGCGACGTTTGAGCCCAGCGCGAATCCGCGTACGCGGCTTAAAGTTGCGGCTGGAGTTTCGAGGCTCGCTTATAACGCGGTATAACTTCCGGTTTCTTTCATTGGCTCGCACGTGCATACCGCACTGCGACATCCTGACGTAGTTTTGATTCGCAGTGGCGAAACACGAGCAAAACACAATGCAAAAGAGCGTACGAAAATTTCTGCATTAATAAATATTTCATAGGTCTCACACACGGAAAAAATAGCTGAAAGCTTTTTTGCTGAAAGATCTAAAATTTTAACTGAATACAAATCAGAAAAGTAATTTTGTTGAAACTATCAAAATAATTATGTAGAACGCTCAAATTGATTACTAAAATATCAAAATTTTTGCAATATTGCACATTGTTTTTAAAGTTCCAACAAAATTATTTTCAGATCTATATCCAGCAAAATCTTAGATCTCTCAGTAAAATCAATCTTTTCATGCAGACATAGACGAACGTTTATAAGTATTAACGGCAAATTTTCTTCAAGGAAATGTGACAAAAGAAACAGACACGAAAAATGTAAAAGAATTCATTCAGCATCTTGCGCGTAAAAGTGATTACATGTAAATAACGAGAAAGAAAATAACAACATAAAATCTTTTGTACCGTGTAGTTTACTCGGCAATAGGCACTTTTGATGTATACGAGTAAAACTGTATTAGATTTGATTATACATTCTTCCGTTCTTTATAAAAAATTAGGGCAAAGATGAAACGAGATATTTCAAAAGTAACATTTTACTTTAAAAGATGATTGTAATGTGTCACAAACGATATTTCGAGCGCACAAGAGTTAATGTTGACTAAACTTCCTCAGGAATGGTGCATTCGTTCATTTTGATTTTTTTATCTTTGGACTATTGATTAACTTTTGTATTTTAGTAAAAAAAAATATTTTAAATCTTTTTTTAATAAAATGTACTATTATTTGAAAACTGAAGAAAATCTTTCTCATAAACTAGTAATTTTTAAGAATGATTTTGGAAGTTTTTTTTTACAGATTTAAAAAAATAGTTCTGAATGTTCTATGATTCTTTGAAGTCTTCTCTATATTTTAATCTTATTAATTCAAAAATATTTGTAACTAAAAAAATCTCTTAACTATACTTATGTATATAATTTTATCTCTTTTGGAATACAAAAGTTAAAAAACAAGATAAATTAATTTATGTATATTTCTGCGATTATAAGAAAACAAGAAATTTCATTCATCAAATAAATTTAATATATGATAATAATTTAAAATCGAGATTAATTCGATATACAAAGATTAATCGGTGATTGTTTTATAGTGTGTTAAATATTTTAAATTGGTATACGGTTTCCGACGTTCATTTTTTGCGGCGTTAACGTGTGCATACTTGCGATAATTTCGTCGCCCACTCGCACGACCCTCAAGCGAGAAAGCAGCGGCATGAGTTACTCTGTGTATTCCGCAATTCCCTATAAACAATTAGTGATTATCAGTTCGCACGATTAATTAATTTTCACGTAAATGTATCGAGGCAACGATTGTTTATCAAACTCGATATTTCAAGCGATTTATTCGTTTCACGTAGGAATTGAAGTGATAGCTAACGGAAATTGTACATTATTATCTCGTGATATTTACGAATGGTAATTGATTCTTTAACAATTTTGGGATTTGAATATTTCGCATTGAACTTTGAATTGCCTGTTAATTTAGAGATAATTTGCGCCTTCTATTTTCACTTGAATTTACCTATATATTGCAGAGAGAAGTACATTAAGAAAATAAACAAGTAAATCATCTGTTTTTGATAATATTATTAATTTAAGATTTTCTATTAACATTTGATAATTGAAGAGACGGTAGAAATAATTACAATGCGAGAAAAGTGTTCAGTACTTGTGACTATAATTACATGATAAAGTAATTATGGTTAGGAGCATTTTTATAGTTATTATTTCTATAATGTTAATAATAATAATTATATTAATATTTTATCACAGAAACATATAGTTGAGCCTCTTAGAAAAACAATTATACATTTCTTTGATGCCAATTATATATTTTTTTTAGCAGAATTATTAATATAATTATTATTACTAACATTATAGAAATAATAACTATAAAAATGATACTCCTAACCATAATTACTTTACTATATAATTATAGTCACAAATACTTATAGACTTTTCTCTGGGAAAAAACGTATTTATTTGTTAGTGTTTCGACAAGTGCGCATTTTGGCGATTGCTGCATGCATTAACCAACATGAATTAATGACAGGTAAACCGACGCGAATGTCCAGAATTGTTCGCTTGTCAATGCAAGCGGACGATTTGATTTCAATGTGTCAAGCAAATTCGGAGACAAACGCGAATATTACGCCAGAGAGCTATAAACCATCCAATTGGTATAATTTGATCGTTATTGCGCGTATTGTTCCATTTTCAACTAGAGTTAATAGATACGTGTACACTCTGAGCTTGCTTCTTTTAATAGAATAGATTTAATAGAATGTGTGTGATACGTTTCATTTGCAAGTTACTTTCTCAATCTTTAGAATTTTTGCATCATTTTAATTTTTTAAAATTCATTGAATCTTTTTCTCCTCTCAAATTGTTAGAAGCAATGTATGTGCATTTATACAATTGTATTATACATGAATCATTAACTGTTTGGTATTTGCAACTCTCATTGTCATACTATATAGGAGTAACGCTGATCTACATGTTTGTACTTTGTCATTAATTAGAATTCAGAATTCATCCGATCGGTCTAGTATGTGAAAGTCCAATGTAACTCGTAAGTCCTGATGTTCTACACGTACATATGTACAACAATCTGTCAGTCGTGTCGATTCATAATTTTGTAACATAAACACATTCACTGTCGAATATTTGCTCTGCGCAATCACCGGAACATGAATTATACTGAAGACACACGAAACACGGTTTAATCGATACGTGAAACGTTCCGATGTTTTTCAAAATGAGAGCGACCGACACAGCGCTTTGCAAACGGAATAATAATTTTTCGTAAACCGCGAGAATATTTGTTCTTCTCTTGTCAACGTCATGTTTTTTTCATGAAATACGAGAGGATAGCTTATTCCGAAAAATTCAATCGTTTCTTTAAATTTATAGAAAATTTTTGGCCATCAAACGCAAAATTTTAGTGAATTTTTGTGTATGACGGCTGGAACTTCATATGTGATATAGGAGAATTTATTCCTGTAATATTCTCTTTTCAATCGGGAATTGCGAATATGCAAAGGTCGATGTTTCTGACACGTGCTTCTTGTTAATAATGAAATACGAACTACGCGAGAAAGATATTTCCGCTCCGAGGGAAAATTGACTCGATCGAAAATTGAAGTTTACAATCCAAGTTTATAAAGAGTAATGCTATACATTTTACTTTGAACTTTTTGACTTATATGTATATCAAAACAGGAATTGAGAAAAATGTTGGAATAATTATATTTTTATTTTTTGCTGTACTATATTAAAAATTTAAGTGTCGAACGAAATATGATTTCCATCTGAAAATTAATAAAACTTTACATATATCTGAAAAATTTTATTAAAAATATTCTCATTTCAAGAGATTAATAAGAGTGAAGTTAAATGAAGACGCGAATAGTTCGAAAACTTTATCTCGAAAGATATCTCTCTCAAATGACTCGAGTATCGACTTTATCAAGAAGGACTATCCACGATTCGAATTGGTTCGTCTCTCTCGCCCTGAGAAAACGGAATCCTATCTCCGAGGCAAACAAAGGTGAGAGCACTGTCCCTCTATTCAGTGTCCAGCCGGAAGTTGCTCGCTCATGTCCGACTTCCCTATGAACAGAAAAGGGAAAGTCTGTCGGGAGCTAACTCACTATCTCCTCTTCCCCACGGGAGCCCTTTCTCTGAACGCACAAAGAGAGAGGCCGACACAGGAAAAATGACCTTCGCCGCGTATCGATCTTCGACCCGACAATCGGACTCATTTGTCTGATGAAGTTGCAATACCGCATTTCTTCATTATCGAAAGAATAATAGAATTCTTTTAATGTCTGATCTAATTGAGAAATTTATATATTCAAAGATAGAAATTTTATTAGAAATTTTATATTCTATTTGATTACTTTAATCTATTTGTACTAAACATGTAATAAATTTGACATAATGAAATTTAATAATTACATATATACTTTTGCAAGAAATCAAATTATAAATGATTATATACGTATAGTAAATAATTTTTAAATATTTATAAAATTTTATAGAGTCAAAAATAATCGGCTACTATAATAATTGGCTAATAATTCAGTTATTATATGTGCTACTATTTGCTAATACTGATTAATATTAAAATAATATTGAATATATAATCAAAATATTTCACATTTTTTTTAATATAATAATTAATTTAAACATAAATAAACATAAACATATATTAATAAATTTAAACATAAATTTAGATTACTGATATATCATATATCTATATTTAAAAAATCTACAACGATGTCCTAAGAAATTTCAAGTATCTTTATTTAAAAAGTGGATTGATCTATTGCATTAAATTTATTATTTCAAGATTCGTTTCCTCGAGTTTTCACAACATTTATATCATTTGCATGGTTATAAATGCATAATGTAAAATCAGAGCATTGAACAAATATTGATATTACGCTGAAAACCGTGGAGAGTTACGGTACGAATTTTTTGGCCGTGAACTACATACGCGATGCGACAGTAGGACCTTGTTGTCATGAGATATTTAAACATTGCCGCTACGTAATAGCTACAGGCACCCGCTGCGCGATATACATAAAATACGAGCCGGTCTTTCTACCGCTTAACATCGTTTCCCGTGCATTATCGGGCGCGGTCAGCGAGTGCAATTACGCTGGTTTGGCAACCCGTCTAATTCGCGCGCGCCAGAATAATTTATCGCGAACCGACCATCAATCCGTCCGTCGAATTCGGTAATTATTTTGACCGCATTACAATTCGGCGTAATCTCGGTACAGACCTTTTATTAATCGATCCGTTGGTTTCACGTACCAGCGCGGGAAGCACAGAGATTGGTTATCATCCCCTAGATGATCATCGATTTCCTCGTTGCCTTTCAAGCTATATTTTCAAATTTGCCCCTCGAAAACGAAATACTATTAATGGATATTAAATTTCGCTCCTAGAGATTTTTACCCTCATTCCTTTTTTTTAGAAAGCAGGTCACTGTGATCTCAATTGGTTATATGATTTTTATTATAAGTTAGTAATCGTAAAGATCATTTGATCAATTGTAATTAAATCTCTCGGATATTTGCTTTTGTTATTATAATGCAAAATTACAATAATTAGCTCTCTTGTAAAAGTTTTAATAGAAAAAAATCATCTAAATCATCATAGTTATTTTCGTGATTTTTATTGCTTTCACACGATTTATTATATTTTTAGAATTTAAAATTTTTTTATTAACAAACATTAAACGATCAGTTAAATTTTATCGATGATTTTTATCTGTGCATATCGATAAATATAATTATTAATAACACTTCTTGCTTCTCATTTACTTTATAGATATATATAATTTATACAAGAAAATATTATGTAGAACAATATTGATATACCCGTAATCGATATATACACATATTCGTCGTTCCCGCTCAATCATTCGGTACTCCATCGTTTCTAAACCTTATATATGCAAAGTGCACAAGATGAACGCAAGTGCTCTTGAATTATGCCAAAACTTTCTGCAAGTATCTCCGTTAATATGCATATTGCAAACTATATATGTTGCACTTCTCTCGTCCTCGCTTGACGGTACTACGTCGTGAGACGCACGTTGATCATTCATTATTAATGAAATAATTTTTCGGTTAGTACACATGTATGCTTATCCTTCTAAAGTCCGAGCATGAAACGAGTTCATTTCTTTGAAGTGAGTCACTTTGAGATACATGAGACTTTATTAAAGTTAGAAAATGTTTGCAAACGTTAATGGAATTAAATAAAATATTATTTTACTTTTAATATATTGTTCGGCAAAATATTTTAATGGATAAAATTATATCGATTGAAACAAGGTTTTGTTCACAAAAATATTAAAAGACTAACAATATGAATATTTTAAGAATCGATTACAAAAACAATATTATGACTTCCATACATGTTGCATAATATTAATTGTCTCAAAAACATGAAACGAATCGCAAAATTCATTATCTAAATTTTCTTTAAATTTTAATTTAGTAGTCACAACCATTTCTTTGTAATCACC
Organism: Cephalotes varians; assembly: GCA_037157785.1. NCBI lineage: Eukaryota > Metazoa > Arthropoda > Insecta > Hymenoptera > Formicidae > Cephalotes > Cephalotes varians. The sequence goes on from JANQDE010000063.1 coordinate 950,172, forward strand.
GTAACTATTAAATTAAATCGAGCGAAGAAATAAATGCGAAAAGACTTTTAACGTAAAAGATTGTTGAATTGGACATTTTATTGCGAGCCCTGTCTCAGTCTTTACTTTGTTTTTTAAAAGATAGCGAAGTTTTCAGTACGCTCGTGCCTAACGAAGAAACGTTTCGATCTTCGTTTCCATCGACTCGATTCCGAAGTCATACAAAGATCAATCTGCTCTTAGAGATAACAGCGGGAGCGTATGTCCCGTGATAAAGGGTTGCGGCGAGAGGAAGGAAGACTTAATAATGTGTCCGCGGGGACACTGTTGCGTCATTATCTTTAAGAGCATATTCTCTCTAAAGTGCGCGAGCTCGCACAATGGCACCATACCGAAGGCGAAAGGAGGCTTGCGAGGGGTGGCGAGTTCTTCCCACCGGTAATCACTCCGAAAGGATAAAAGTGACCGCTCTTTATCGCCGCGTCGGAAACTTTCCACGCTACGAGAATACTCCAATTTCGTGCGCAACACGAGACTATATAAAGTGTTTTTGCCCTGCTACACGAACATCCGGATATCCTTTTAACTAAAGTTCCTTTGATCAATTTAGAGACGATCTTTCCTTAGAAAAAATGTCAAGGCAAATCATCGTTCCTCGTGTCTCTCATACATTAATTTTTGAAAAATTGAATACTTGTTTATACTTTCAACGTTGTCTTGTTGAAAAGATAGTTTCATTATTTGTACGAACAATGTGTTAGTTGAGTCGCATTCTTTGTCAGAATGACGAATCCCATCGTGCAAGCTAACGTCACGTACTTTCCACTGCAGGCAAGCACTCTGATTCTTAAAACCTCTTATCTCACCCACCCACGAGGGACTTTAAGCTGTTTTCTCGCTGGCGTAAACAATACCGCATGTTACACATGATGCTGCTGCGTAAAAAGGAATTCTATTTTTGTTATATCATTGCTTATCATATGTACCGTCGGGAAGAAAGAACGGTTTCTCAGCCAAGAACAAAAAATTTCCAAGAACATTTAAATAAAACATTATATTAATATAAATTAATATAAATTTTTTTTACTAATATCTAACTTTTTACTAATATTTTTACTAATTTTTATTAATATTTTATAGACGTGAAAGCTGATCTAATTATCTAATCTAGCTGATCTAATAGCGTTTTGTGATGAATATATTATATTACATAATCATAATATATCGTCAAAATTGTGGAGCATAATTACTTGCTGTTTGTTATTTATTTATTTTATTTCTACTTACAATTAGTATGTTTTATTGAGTCAGATTTCCATAATTTTCAATTAAATGTATTATTTTTTTAAATTTTATAAATGCACATTTAAAAATAAGAAAGTCGTATTATAGTCGTGCAAGATGAAAAAGTTAGATTCAATACAAAGTCAAATTTAATATAATTATATTTTAGAAACAAAAATGAATTAAACTGGAGTTAACTGAAACAGCGAAATTAAAAAATTATAATAAAATGTCAAAGTAGTCGGTATTCTGCCTAGCGAGGTCTTTCACTTCTCGCTGAGTTAACAGGCAGCTACTTCGGTTATTAATAGATCGTTCAATCTGCACGCGATGAACTGCTTGAGGATAGATACTCTTGTACATAGGAAGGTTAAAGAGCAACATCATCGGTTTGTTCGCACAGGTGGCCTTATCTATTGACATAATTGAAACACACATATAGACCTATTACGTATCACCTATGCATTATTTTTGCTATCTCCATCTCTCCCTTGTTCTCTTTATACCGTTCGACATATGCACAGACACATGCATGAGAAGTGGCTGCGACAGCTGCTAACCTCAGTGCACCACGTGCATCGGACGGTGCAATTTATTGTTGAAATGGTAGAGCTACTTTGTCGTCCTTTCGTAACTCCCGATGGTAATGATAATAGTTAACACGCGACAGCTTGTGAAAATCGCGCTGTTTGAAGAAATAATAATGGGTCTTAATAAAAGTCTTATTAAAGTAATTACAATGTAGATAAAGAAGCTGCACAATCTAACTGTTGGAATAATTGTTTTGAATAACCGTTTCGAATTTGAAGAATTGAAAAGAAGCAAGAGAAATGTCAATTATCATTGACAGAAATAATAATAATTTGTTTTTATTGCTTTCTCGTCGCATCAATATTTTAGTGTTCTGTGTAAAATTTGCCGATTGATTTTTGTGTGAACAAATCTTTCTCTATTCATAATCTTAAGCAGAATACAAATTATAATAGTTTTATCTAGAGAGTATGGATAGATCTTTTTTCTATTTATTCAATAATTTTTATTTGTTTGCTATCAAAAGAATGCATGAAGATGTACTTAATTGAGAAGCATCGAAATTCGTTCAAATATATAGTTGAGATGTTGAGATAAACCTGTAAAATCCATTATCGGATATATACGTATATATATATATATATAAGCGACAACAAAGGTAATAATTGCTTTACGCCAGTTAGATATAGCGATTGTTCACTAGCACTGTCTAATAGCTCGACAAACAATGGTAATTGTGGTAATTGTAATGGCGATGTTGTTAATGAGATAGATAACCAAATAGTATTTCAAGTAATATTAAAAAATTAACGAGAGAAAAAAGAGAGAAGAAAAAGCGAACGAATAGAGAGAACAAAGCATGAATGAATACAAATTGGAAGAAATCGACAAAAGTAAACACAGAATCGAATATTTAATTCATAATTTTAAGCAATAGAATTAATAATTTACAGCAATTAACATTTTGTCATTAGAACAGTCATTTTTTCTAATTTGGTCTAGCAAAAAGCGTCTACAAATCTTTTTTCTTTTATTTGTTGAGAATTGATTCATGAGAAAAAGGAAAAATATAGGTAAAAATTATTTTTATTTACTGTTTATTTACAAACTCGTGTTACTGTGTCAATATAAAAATCAAAAAACAATTCTTGTTTGCACAAAAACATTTTATTTTATTAAATCTATAAAAACTTTTCATATTTTAAAATATTTTTATTTTATATATAATTGTTTACAATTGTTTGATAGATCTTTGCAAATTTGTATTGATTTTGTATTCTCTTAATTTATTAGTTTCGTGTCGACGTGTGTACAAGACTCTGCATACGTAATTTAAATTCAAACAGGATGCACCAGAGAACGACGGGTAAAGCGATCAATGAAACTAGGGCATCTCATATATATTCGCCATAGCCTCAAGGAAGCATTCGATACAAATAGCTTAATCCCTTTTCGATTCATATGATTAATAGCTATATTAATAGTTATTTTAATAGTTATTTACTTTCGCCTTCATGATCATTCATTATATGTGTCTTAAAATTAATGAAATCTGAAATAACCCTTAAGTTTAAGGAACAATTCCTTGCGCTAAATCTAAACAGACTTTATAGAGAATTTTCTTTAATTTTTTTATAAAAATGCAAAAAAAGAATGATAAAAATTTTTAAATAAATATCAATGTAAATTTTAATATAAATACATATATAATTTATAATTTTAAAATATTAACAAATTTGTGAAGTATTCGCTCCGCTTGTAAATATAATTTTCAAATAAAGCTCTTGTAAAGAAATAATTGCCAATAGTATTCTTGAATATAAATTTAAATTAAATTAAAACTATTAATATTACATATTCAAAATTATTGGTCTTTATTACATTATTAAGCAAAAGAATAGTAAATTTGTTTACATAAATACATTTAAATACATTTAAGTACATTAAATATAAATATAACATATTAAATATAATTAATAACATATTAAATTATAAAAAAACATTAGAATATAGTTTACAATTTATTTCTCGGAAATATAAACATTCATTTTTTTTTACTTTTTATTGTTAATCGAAAAACATACAACAACCATTCGATAATGGACTTGTTATCCCGCTTACGCGAAGAAAAATTTAAAGTCAGGAAGTTATTGGAATGTCGCTCTTTCGCCAATATGGAGATGCGCTAATCGTCTTTCCCTAGGTATTGTCTCTCAGATCTATAGCTATGCCAGGCCGTGTTAGGCGAAGTTCTTGGAGACGCAAAGCTTTACCACTTGTTGCTAGCCACTTTTATGACTGATTAAAGTCTCTAGGCCTCTGCTTGTTATATTCTGCTCGTGTGGTGATGAGAGCCATATCCGTACCACGTGCAACACACGCGTTCCCACGAACGTGCAACGCCGTGATACAATTTCCAGGCGTTTAATTATAGCGTCCCCGCTCATCTCCGTCGAATCGATTCGACCGGGCGATTTGCAACCATTATCCTATGCATAGACTATTACGAATTAAAGACGCTGTGATATCCTACAATTCCGCGTGTATCGGTTTTCACAATCCAATTGCCACAATATTACTTTTTTCTTTTAAATAATAAATAATTTTCTTGTAAATTTGATATTTTGGAATAAAAGAGTACGCTAAAATATATCTTAGAGACGTTATTTTGAAAAGATATTTTATTTTATTCTTATGTGACACTACTTAAATTTAATTAATTTTTTTTATATTAACTATTGTCATAAATGAAATTTTTACGCAAATATTATAAATAGAAGACCGAGGATCGTTGGCACAAAATGTAAGTTGGCATTGAGTTCCGTTTATATATTTATAGTGAAAGAAACAATAGAAAAGCTATCAAAATATCTCTTTTATAACACAAGTATCTTCCTCTAAATTTTATTTAAATCGAACAAATATTACAATAAAAAAAAGAGAAATCTGATTCAAGCAAGTAAATTATCGAGCGCTTCAAAATATTAATGTTCTTTAGCTTGAGAGATAAATCTAAGTGACGTATTATTAGTTAAAAAAAAAGTTTCTATTATTATACATGTTATTTTGAATAATAACAAAGTTAATAAAATGATTGAAATCAAACATATATAAGGGTATATTGACACATATTTAAGCTTACTTTTGGCTTTACTTGTTACCCGCGCATGTGAACATTCAGTTATATCTTAACTCTCAAAACACCTTGTATATTTTTAATATATTGTTAATATTTCTACATTGAAGCAAGAGTTATGTTTAAAATAGTTTACATTTGTTTTTTTCTGTAACAGATATTTTGCTATTTAATCATCACAAAATAAAAGATACAATTTTTAATCAAGAAGCATATATTTGCGATCTGTTTTTTATTTTTATTATGTTTTTATTAATTTAATATAGAGTTTGTCATACATACAATTTACACGTGATATGTATCAATTAATTTTCATATTGAGGCAAGCTGGCTACAATGCAACATGTTCGTATTTCATTTATTACAAAGAAACTATACAGTACACAGTACTGTAAAATATAGAGAAAATGTAGAGAAAGGTTTTTTCTCTATCACATACACACATATTAGTATTTAATTACAATAATTAGTTGTTTAAAAAAAAGTATGTTTATAATGTTGAATGTACGTATAAACATTTATTAAATTTATCGATGAAATTTACATTCGATATCTCCTCCAATTACACGAAAATCTCGAGGTAGATAGGCTGAAATAAATATCCTTTTAATGTTCCAAATAGTAATAGCTGTTAGTCTCCCCTTTTCTTCGTGCAAAGAATCTTGATGATCTTTTTCCGAATTACCGAAGATCTCCGTAACTGGGAGAAACAACGTTTCTCACGTTCCAATAATGTCGATAAATTGTAATCGATGACGCAGTGTTTCACACATCCTTTCACTTTTCTCCTTGTCGATTCCGCTTATTGTTAGATCATGTATTATGAAAATATCTTGATGTTATATATCGTATACTATATCGTATAAAAATCATTGTATATGAGATTACATAAAATAAATCAACAGGAAATTATAATAAAACTGCAAAATATATTCAAACGATCAAAATAAAGAATAGTCCTTGCAAACATTGTTTAGATTAAATCAACAGTCAGCCGTTTATTTAAAATAAGTATACTTGCAAATAGAAACTTAGATCTCTTGAAACAGAGATATTTCTTGAAAGTGAGTAGAGATATTTACGCGATGACATATAGACACTTTAAGATATAATCTTCTAATTGTTTTAGGTAATTCAGATAGTTTCGCTTCTCGTGATTTCGCGGGATGATTCGCCTTCCGGGAAATCAACTCGCGCAGCGAGTATAATATCTCGCTGATATTATATAATAATGAATTTGTTATTTAGGAAGTGGCAAAATTCTGGCTCGAGCACTTGCGTACCGGAACACGGGGATTATTCGCGATCAAGAGGTATTACATCTTACACGAGAAGCGCACGAATGACGAGCGCGAATTTCGAACGTGACAGATCGGAAGAGCGATAGAGGTGGGTGAAAGCAGGTACCACTATCATAAAATTCTCTCCGGATAGCTACGGGAATAACGATGTTTCCCCATGTTTACGGGCCACCGTAAACGCGAAATGACTTCGCCGGGAAATTTTACGGGTCGCGGTTCCTCCCTGCGACTCTCCTCGCATTTTCCCTCGCACCGCCGCACTTTGCTGACGTGCGAGGCACGACGTTTAATAGATTTATTGGTTTCCGCGATGGCGCCGTTCTTCTTCTGTAATAGGGAAAAAGAAAGAGAAAGAGGAACTTCCCGGGAACGAGAGAAAAGATATAATTGTAGAACGTTGAGCGACGTGCCGCGTGGGAACGGGTGAGATTTTGACAAAGAGAAAATGTAAGAGAAAATTGCCGAGCTCAATGCGGATATTTTTAGGATCCTTCTACCGAAGTGAGAAATTTTACTAATCAGATTGTAAGGAATCTTGATGAAAGGATTTTGCGTGGGTGGAAAAGAAAAAAAAACGAAATCTATAATTAAAATAACAAACTTATACATTCAAGGTAATCTACAAAATATTCTAATTTTTCTAAAATTTTCGGAATACATAGAATAATTACCAATAAAACATTAATGCAAAAATATTGGATTGATTTTATTTAAATTTTGATGAGAAGAAAAACATTACAGAATTTCTTTCGAAGATAGCGTTCGTAAATTCGCGAACAAAAGGGCAATGGTACGTCTATCGACAATATTTATAACTTCCACAGTATAAAAGCGCAGGTATAAAACTGCAGTGACATGTTTTTACGAGCATAACAAAAGACATTTATCATACGAACGCGGAAACGCCAGATTTTTTTTTATCGCGACGTAATCTCGTATTTTTGAAAATACAAGACACAGAATATCAGTGATATTTCTTCAGAGATGAAATGTGAATAGTTTATAGTCTTATCAAAGAATAACTATAAAACACGAGCCACTTGATGCTGAAAAATATTCTTCTCGTACACCCTTCATTTTTTTCGCAGCGAGATTCGTGATTCTGTCCAAGTGAATTTGTTTGTCATGTCATTGAAAACGCGCGGATTCGATGCAATGTTTAGCGGTTTTCGATATGAGTTTCTAAATTTACGAAAGTGTTTACGCGTCTAATGGACGATTAATTAAGCCGACGACTTAAAACAATCTGGAGACGTAAGTGTTTGCTCGGATGCGTTTGTCAATTCATACGATTCTTAAGTGGAACTGCACGAAAGAGGAATATCCAAGCAACAAGTAGGATGTCGCTGCGAAAGGAGTCGCTTAATCAATAATAAAAGGAGATGAGAAATGCATCTCGATCCTGCTCTCTCGGCAGAGCGCGAAATTCAATCGTCGCCCGATGCATCGCCGTCAGATGAAGTCTTTATGAATTCGCTACGCAGCTTTTTCGTGATACACATTATTTAATGCAAACGTCGACGTGACTTTTAGACGAGAAGAGAAACTCGACGACACAGAGAGGACGCGTTGTCCCGAGACGAGTCCTGTCGACTAATTTGCATCTCGCGCGGCGACAGATGTCCCTTTGCAACCAGAATTACCTCTCCATACAAGAATCTCTCCCCAGGTTTTGTATCTTCCGTCTCGTTTCCTCTTTCCATCCTCTCCGCTCGGGTTGCTCTCCTTTTTTATTCAAATTTCATCTCGCGGAATAATAAAGCGCGAGATCCCTTGTACTAAAAGAGAGAGAGAGAGAGAGAGAGAGAGAGAGAGAGAGAGAGAGAGAGAGAGAATTGCATCGGCCCCTAATATTTCGAACGCCGAGGAGAGATTTAAAATTGATGCAGCAGGAAGTCGGCGATGATTTCGATAATGATCATTGTAGTGAGAACAAACATCGCATTTCAATTAGTATATACAGGGTATTTTAATAATTTATGATGGCGGATGATTATACTATTGTATATTGACTAAAATTGTTAACTGATCGAATATGTTGAATATGTTAACTGATCGAACCGTTTTATAAATTAAATTAATTTAGAAAAATAGATTTCTCTCTCTCTTTCTCTCTCTCTCTCTCTTTTGTTGCTTGGCATTAATTTTCAATTATTTAACATAATGCAATTAAGAATCAGCGAACTCATTAAATCGCTCTTTTAATTTAAGTGTGACGAGAGGCAAGGATGACAATATCCTGTCACGTTGGCGGACAGGACTGGTTCATCAGATTAGTTCATCAGGACGTCCCGTGAGATATGATCCAATCGTGGCTGCTGCATCATGCATCATCGAGTGACATAATTAAGTCAACATGTAGCGTCTGAGAAATGCATAAATTCATGGAATAATTCTCAAATTCCACGTATCCATAAAAACAATCGCTTCGAATATATCTAATTGTAAACATGTGCGTTTATTATTTTATATATTAATACTATTCCATTAATATGATATTTTACTTATACTATTTATTCAAATAGTTTTACAAATCAATAGCCAAACACAAATCTAATCCGAATAAAGAATCTTGTTCTGATACAAAATATTTTATAATTGACTAATATTTTAATATGCAATGCGATTTATCTGCGATAAATTGCTACTTAATTTGATGCTCATCTAAAACTGGAAAATATTCGCGATCCGACATATATCGCCACGATATTACTGCCTCTCGCTATGAGAACGCAACGAAGGAAAGAGAAGAGATTCCAATTGCATCGGCAATGCACCGTCGTCATACGGAACGGCGCGGTGCAACGCTGCACGCGCCTACTCGCGTCTGTACGTTCTCGGAGCTTCGAAGGAATCTGGTCCCGAGTCGGACGAGTGCAACGAGAGGTCGCCGAGGTCAAGGCAGGGAGGGCGTTCACCAGAATTATTCTCCCCTTTTCTTCCTCTTTCTCTTTTACTGCCTCCGCGCCGTCGTCCTCGGGCGGCACGGCGCGCGGCGTACCTTCGCGCGCGTGTACAGCCTTTTTCATAGTCAATAAAATAGACTCTTCTGACTAATAGAAAATTCCTTTAAAAAATGATCGTTTTTGCGATGTTTTCACATTTTCGCTAAAAAACGTTCCCTTATAATCAGGAAGTTAAACATTCTTTTATTTTCGAATATAATTTGTCCGTGTCAAATATCGCTTTATTTTTCGTTTTTTTTAACTGGAACTTCTAATACGATTTTATATCTAATATCAAATTGTACCTAATATCAAATTGTATCTTTTTCATATTTTAATTTAAAAAATTTTTTAAATAAAAATATTGTGCTACTTAAAATACAAATATTATACAGGAGAGAAAGCAATGTTTCACGCAAATGTTATATAATTTTTTCATTGGTTTCTATTTGTTACAAGTCTTATTTAGGATAATTTTATTTTTGTGTATGGATGTATCATGAGATACATGTCTACACATATATCTGGGTATTCTTTATCAAAATAGATTTACAATTGTATCAGCATCCGTGATATATCTTAGTCGATATTATAGTAGCTGCTTTCGTTGAAAAATTGTTCTCTTTGCTACTTTATAGTAATGATTACGCCGTGTCGTGATTACGTCGCTGTTGAAGTTAAAGTTAGTAAATTAGGTTTACCTCGGTAAACTACGATGAACCGTCGTAACACGGAAGCATCGTGAGCGTTAAACTTATTGTTTATCGACTCATTACCATCGTGACGGCTCCTGAATTAATCGACTCTATAACTTTTGATTAGCCTCGCGACTGTACGACGCTTCCGGTGATAGAGAGTGCATCGCCGTTGCGGTGAAGACGGCGATGATGTGAAACCGTCATCGCAGATTTTTAGACAGAAAGCTGTCCGCAATGATTCTTCACAGTGCATAGTGATATGATAGAAATATTTTAGGGAAGAGATATATGCGATAGTCGCATTTCTAATCGTCCGGATGGCGCATCAATTTAATTATCTAACCGTCCTCGGTCACGCTTTAATTATAATCAAGCAATATGCGCGCGCTACGGGATCCGGAAATTAATATTCTCCGGATGCATTCTGCTATATGAATCTGTCTCTTTCTCTCTCTTTCTCCCCCTCTCTCTTCCTCGTCCCTCTCACTTTCTCTCTTTGTATTCGCGCAGCAATTTGCGCAAAGTAATATGTGAAAATTATTTAATTAAAGTACCGTTTTGAAGGTTTCACGTGTGAATAAAACACGTACGCTTTTACAGATTACTTTTGAATATAATTAACTATGACATTTGATTAAATCTCTTGACGTTGTACAATTTTAAAAATAATTATTCTATAATTATTTGGTACACGAATTGAATTCTATCTTAGATATTACTGACATAAACGCGATAAGTTATTATCGCAATTATGCTAGAGTCTGCAAAATAAATATTGAACGAGATGTTTAATCCGTGATAATGTGTTCGTGGGAAACATAAAATAAATTAAACAATCTCCCATGGAGATAACTATCTTTGTTGGGAGTAAACGAAGAGATCAATTTTCGAATGATGCGTTGGCTTCGCGAACCGGTTTTCTTAGTAGAATATTCCGGGATATTTCCTGGAAGGAAATTGTGCAGGATTCTAATTTGCAGGCTATTCCTATCGCGATGCAACTTTTCTCCGATCAGGAGTACGAGAGTACTTTTCACGGTAATAATTGCCTCTCCAATTCTTCCAATTCAATTTTTGTCTTGTAATCTCTTTTATATAAATGTCGTAATAACAAGTGATCTTTTCCATTTCACTTTTTAACTAAGTGACATAACGATTTCTTTTTTATTTTATTCTATTTAAGCTTCACACGTGCACAAAATATCATCATTTGGTGGAAATATTTTGAAAGATTTTATTACATAAACTTATATCTGTAAATAAAACGTGATTATCGAAATCTTTTTAATAATTTCTTCAAATATTGATATACTGAACTAATTACACAATTTTATCTTAATGACATATAAATTATGTGCAAGGGATAATTATAATCAAATAATCTCCTTGTCTAGAAAATTAAACAACAGTAATAATTAGTAGAATAATTATAGAATTATAATAAAATTGCATAACTTTTTAACGGATCATATGTTTGACGTAGACATTTATAACAAGCCGATGATTTCTCAATATTCTCTCGTTGTTCAATTTTAATAATCGTAACTTTATTAATCTTATCGTCGTTATTGCGCATTAACTTTCACTATTCATTTAATAATTAATATTAGTATTGCACGTGGATGATCTCAGGTAGTCAAATAAAACGCTCAATCGCGCAAATGAAATGAAGAGGCGAAGTACAATTTAAAATCTTTATCTCTAAAAGGAGGAAAATGTTAATCTGGCTGAAAAAATTTTCAATAATGACTTATACCTTCTCTCTTTATAGAGAAAAAATCTCGAGAAGGGGATAGCTCCCTTCGATGCGAGGCTGCTTTTTACGCGCAAGCTAAGTCGAAGCCGCCCTTGTCGAGATGCCACTGTGCGAAAATCCGCCGCTAAAGAAGCCGACAATATAAACCCTCGACCAAGGGTAAATACCGAAAAGACGATCGTAAAAAAAAGAAAAAAAAACGGAGTTGCGATATAGCACCGGGGAACTGGGGCGAATTTTCGATAAAAAAAAATTTTGTATCTTTTTGATGTCAGTCACCCGTCATCCTGGGGCTCGACCGTTTCTTCCGTATGCCAAAAATCTCATTAAGGCAGCGTATCTAAGTAGGGCTGTGATAAAAACCACGCTTTTCCTCTCAAATTGAGAGGAGGATTTGGAAAGATTTGAAATTGAATTTCAGATTTTTCCTCTTAGCATAAATTTAACCTGATAATATCTTTTTCCACGATCCTTTCCTGTCTGACGAATTTTCTAATCTTTTTAAGACATTCGTACGAAAGTCTTCGTTATAATTAACGTAAGTAGATCGGTGCGATACAGTGGCGAGGTGAAAGGAGCACGGCCACTAGCGCGCATTACGTAAAGGAAGCACGATGTGCACTGGCAAAGTATCCACCAATAAAAAGAGAAAAAAGAAACGACCGATCTAAAACGAAAGTGTCGGCCGTTCTCAAAAGCACTTTCTTCTTACAAGCTTCTCTTTCGAAAAGCGAAGTTTATGTCTGTGATGTCTTACAAATTTTCAACACATTTCACTTTTTGACATTTTTTTTAACTTTTCTTGATCAAATGCCATATTATTGAATGAAGTCTAAAGTGGACTGGAAATAGTTTGAAATGTTTTGAAAGATATAGGTGATATTAAGAATGACATTTAATCTTAGATTTTATCTTAGATAGGCTGGCCTCTATAAAAATTATGCCTGAACAGATCTTTTCTGAAGAAAGTTGTGCAATAATTGAGATTTAATCGACGTTATTACATATTGCTTTAAAAACTGCTAATTAATTCATCGTAATATAATATTGAACGTTGCGGTAATTACATCGTTTAATGACCGTAACAGCTCGTATTGTTAGCTCTACCGGTAGTATTATAACTAATACAAGGAATATCCACTTTCTACAGTGACCTGAATCGCCGTTACCTTAGCGAGTAATAGATCCTTCAAATATTATCGATGACGCAAACTCACCCGCTTATTGTATAGAATATCATACAGTCTCTTTCAAAATTATTCCTATCGTATTTTAAAATATTCTTATCTAAATACTATCATTATTCAGAAGTTATAAGAAAACCATGTTTTGTGCATAATTATTAATAAATAAATTGATGGAATTTAATAATATTAATTCCTTTTTAAACATTTAAAAATAAATTTTTTATTGATACTGTTAAATATATTAGATATTAAAATTTAATTTTTTCTTTTTAATATAAAAAATTATAATTATATAATTATATTTTTTTAATAACATTTTTATTTTATAGCAATGTATATCAGTACAGTTATATATAAAAAAATACTGAGAAATATTATTTGACATAATTTTCTATTATTATTTATTAAGAAAATATTTTCTCTTTTGTTAGAGGATGTAAAGATGCTAGAATATCATATTATTTCGCAGCATTGCTCATCATGTTTGAGTTTTTTACATAATTATTTTTGATGATCCAACAAAATTATTTTTAGATCTGTATCTAGTTAAATTATTTCAGCAAAATCATTTTTTCCGTGTACATAAAAAAGCAGACGTAAATCATCGTAAATATCGAACGTCGTAACTTTCGCACCAATATTAGTTTTATTGGTCTCGGACACGCGTAAATATCGATTCGATTCCGATGAACTTTAGTTAGACGCGGAGAAACTCAATTGAGAAACGTTCTTTCCCAAGATAGACGTTAGCGGAAGAGAAGGTTGCTTCGTAAAAATACAAAGAAAGATATTGCACTTCAGTATTGTCAATCTTGGAAGTGGTTCACATAGTTTGCACAAGTGACAATCATCATGGATATTGTAGTGCCGAGAGTTCTCTTTGGCTGCGAAGTGAGTTTTGTTACGTTTTAACTTCTCTTGGCATGGCATATCATCGTCACAATACATTTCTTCCATATATTTTTCCTATATTCTGAAAACATATTTTTATGATGTTTAAGAATAATTTTAACACAAAGAAGTAATATTATCTTAATTATTTGTATCTTTTTTTAAATTATTCTTATACTTATAAAAATACTATCGCCATTTTAGAAAATAGATATTATTGTTATTTTCATGATTGATTATTTTTGATATATATCATCAGAAATATATCGCATTGTAATAAGTAAATTTTGCGCAAAAAAATATTTTTCTATTTAACAAAAGAGAAATAGTATTGATGAATATACAATGCATATTATATATAAACATAAAATTTCGCGAGATTATTGCACGTTTTTCTATTTTTGTACACACACACTTGGGACAGATATTTTCTCCAAACGTGACGTTCTCTCTTGCTTTTTACGATTGTCTGGTAAACAGGAAAAATATTATATCTTATAATAGAACAATCATTTTATGATGAAATCAATTCCGCAGCAATTCAGGGAAGAGGAAAATGACGCGATTGAAGATCAGATTTGTCGACAAAATGACCAGAATAATCTCAAGTAAATGCATATCGAGATATATAATAAAATCCGATATATTAAAACCAAATCAAACTTGACATATCGCATTTAATTATATTGTGTTATTAATGATAAATTACGCATATATACATACATACACATATACATACACAT
>JANQDE010000063.1:964745-967245 GCA_037157785.1 Cephalotes varians
TCTTTAAGCTATAAAATTATATTAAATGGTGGAATTAAACAAACGATATTGTACATGTAAGTTTAGTGACAACACAAAATAATTTTCAATTATAATTTAATTGTTTAACATAATCCATAAATTTTAAAAACCTCAGAAAAACTAATGTGAAATTAAAATTATATTAGAAAAAAGTTGAAGACAAAATACATATCTTTATCAAAGTGATCATTTAACGTAGATAAATAAGTAATTAAATAAATATAAATATTATATAAATTTTTATAAATAATATAAATGTTTTATAAATAATATAAATTTTTTAATATGCTATTAGCATCAATATCTAACTGAAGATCAAAAATTAATTTGTGATTTTATTAGTTCAGTTTGGAATTGCGTTGCAAGTCCGACGAAAAAGTCGGTGCGCAGTTAAAAAAATAACTGAAAAATTGGTATCAATATACAATAATATAATTGGGCACTCAAGATCCAGTTCTGATCCGTATAGGTTAAGTCTTATTTGATTTGATTTATTCGTTAACGGTCAAAAAATCTATCTAATGATATTGTTAATATAAATGTGTTGCTCTATTAATAGAATTATAATTTCCAAATAATTTCTTTAAGCTGCATTATTGCTTATTATTGTTAATAATAAGCAATAATATATAATAATAAAAATAAATAAATTTATTTGAGCAGTGAGTAACCGTGATTTACAGAACATGCAATATTGAAATAAAATAAGGGCATTATCTGCGAGTGCTCTAAAAATAGCTGTAATAGTTGTGATGTCGGTACCGCTTGTGGGAATTGTGGGATAAGGCGTATCGGTGAAGTAGGAGCGGGCAAAGTGCAGTACGTGAGAGATGTACAGGGGGTTAATGCATTTAGAATGGAACGTAAGCTTCGTGGTAGCTTTTGTACCGAAAGCTTCCACGAAACTGGCGAGAGAAAAGATGGTGCTTTGAGAAAGCTGGCTGTGACTAAACCTGGTTTAAATTCCTATCTCGTAACTGTCATGTATTCCTTTCTGACATCTAAATACGTCTTGTCAGATCATCTGTAATCATAACGCTCCGTCACTCTGAAGCTTGTAAAATTATAGCGCTTCTCATGCAATCTATATCTGCAAACTTATTTTTTAAATTAGACTGTCTCTTTTTGACGTTAGAGTTAACGCGAATTACTAAATCACATTCTTCAATCTGATATTGATCTGATATTTGATATCTGCCAAACATTCTTCGTATAAATATATCGATCTTGTCAGGTATTGTAAAATAATTATTACAAAAAAGATTAAGATAAAATTTATGTCATAACTTCTTTATAAACAGGACGATTACAAGAAAGTTAGAGACTAAAAAAGAAAAATTGTCTATAATTTCTTATATATAAATTATTAATATACAGAACAGTTGAATTCATATATTTTTAATATAGCTTATACATTATATTTATATTAATTACTAGCGTCATTTATTTTATGTATTATAATAAGTAATTCAAAGATTAGTTAGAGACTGTGCTTAAAATTATTTTAATTCTGTGAGAATTATAAATGCATCTCCCCTCCCCGGTTTAAACGAGTTTCTGATTAAAATGCTGTTGCAAAGGCGCGCGCAGTTAACGAGGTCGTGATAAGACGAAAATTGCGTCGTAGACCAAAGACTTTATCCTAGTTCCGTTGCTGCGGGACTATAAAAAATAATCATCGTTCTGGTGTTGTGCACCTTCCTCGAAGTCTCACTCGCTTACGCGTCACCTTTTATCTTTCTAAGTTTATTCTATTGTTAGAGAGTGCACTTCGAGGTAACTGTACCAGAACGCTGCCGTCGCGTCGGTTCTCTTCTTTATCCGGGAAACTTCGTGACCTGCCGTTATGCGCGATGAAACGTTGCTACATTCGCGAAAAAGTATAATATCGTAATGCAGGTCATCGAGTTTTTCCGTGACTTTAATTTTGTAAGCGAACGCATATCGGAAAACGTTGCGAGGTCGTCAGTTTCCTCGTTCGTCCTTGACCTGCAGTCGTAATGAATCTCCTTTTACCTAAAGGATTATGAAACAGTAAAGCAATACAGGTAAATTATAAGATATAACTATGATAAATAACGGATTGTTTACATATACAAATAATATTTAATGAGATACAGTAATAATGAATGATGAATTTTAATTGTTTTGTATTAAGTTTGGTAAGAGAATCGATAAGCTATAATAAAAAGAGATATTTGACGCAATCAAAAAAAGATCGATAATTAATATCATTTATTGACTTTGTTATTTTTATTAATTCAGATTAGATTTATTGAGAAAATGAGTCGAGAATATCCGAGAAGTAAATATTGTCTTATTTCGCGAAAATAACATTGCAAAAGCGAAGCAAAGACACATTCAAACATTATGCAATTTTGTCTGACTGAGAGTATTTATGGTATGCGTGCGCAAGTAGTAAGTTCCGCGATCTAGTCAGACCATCTGCGGCGAAGAACGAGATTTCTCGCGTTTAAAA
>JANQDE010000063.1:972245-979700 GCA_037157785.1 Cephalotes varians
TTCATCTAATAATTATTTTAATAAGTTATTAAATTATTGAGTTCCTTGAATTTGTTTTTCGCTTAGTCTTTAGAAACTTTCTGTATTTTGAGATCTATTGTGATTTTATAATTATAATTATATAATATTATATAATTATATAATTATATAATTATAATATTATATATTACATAATTATAATTATATCAAAATAATTTTACAATTTTTCAAGTCTCTTTTACTCGTAAATTATCAAAAAAATAGAGAGAATATAACATTTCGAAAAATATCGATAAAACATGATAAGTCAGCTTCGAAAGTGAATTATCTTTTTGTTATTTTAAACTTTTCTTTTTTCGTGATAGGAAATATAACAAAGTCCTCTTAATAATCACGGTAACGATTATTCACTTATTTGCTTATGAGAAGTAATCGATATGATAAGATGTGGCGCAATAAATTATCATCCGAAATATCGAAGTGTCAATATTACGATTAGCGACTTCGTGGAAGAATCGCGAGTATTCGATGATTTCTGTTGTAGGATACAGATGGACCAGATGGCCGACGCCCCATGCCGATCGTCACATGATGATCTCCATCGGCAGGGACTTGGACGGCATGAATCTCGTCATAGGTCGTGCCATGCACCAGGGTGACATGCTGCCGGCGAAAGTGAAGCCGGATCACGGTGTTGCCTACGTGTGCTACGGAGGTGCCGAGCACATGAAACACGATTTCGAGGTATAACCGATCGCGAGAAACAAAAGATTCGACCCTCTTCGTTACTTCGCGCGTTGACAACGAGTCGGAATTCCGAGCAAAATTTCCCTCCCAATTACGTGAAATGAGGTTCCAATTACGCGCCGCTGTCGATCGAACGCCATCAATTGCATGTCAATTATTTTCATTTAGTTATCTTTTACGCTCTCGTAATTTTAATCAATCTGTAATTACGTGACGCGCACTGCATTTTATGTTACCTCCGTATAGTTACGGGCGCATTGGTTTCAAAATGTTCAACCGTTTTTTCCTTAATAAGAATTAAAGAGTAAAACAGCTTACGTAACGCACGAGCGCGTTGTTTTATCCTTGGCGCATCTCGTTTTGATGACAAAGATAAGATTACGACCGTATGCGATTAAGTGAGATGTGTTAGTCGCGAATATTTTTTTATTTGCACGACGATATTCCAGAAATGATCATTTTATCACTCCGACAAATCCTCTAGTTCCCCTTCATTTTCGCGTTATCCTTTGCTTCCTCGATGAAGTCGTAGCAAACCCCGAGACACCTTGTATACGAATCAACATGTAATTTAATTTATAATCCTGCCGATTGGCAATAGTCGTGATCGTGCGCGGCATTCACTATTCCTTCGTAAAAATAGTGGAGAATAATCATCGACAATTTCTCAGTGTGTTCGGAAAAACGAAAGCTTAAAGATAGCGAAGGTACAACGAGACGTATCGTTCGGTATTGATCGGTAACGGGATTCGACGCGTTAGTGAAGTACATCCCTTCGATCTCGCATTAGGCGAACCCTCTATTTGTCTCTATTTGGCGTGCACTCGATCGCGCTCGGCCGAATCAATTTCTTCTCGGCTCGGCTTACACAGCCGCGCGATTGCCCGCGGGTTAATCTATTTGCGCCGGGTGGGGTCGGAAGGGAAGTGCGAAAGTACACCGCTTCGTGTTGGCCGGATTCGAGACCCCTTTCTCCTTCCCGTCGCGGGATCCAGGCGGATGTAATTCGAAACAACGCTGGCTTTCATACCTTAGGTACTGATGCCCGCCCATTTCAACTGGATCCGATCGGGTCACGGTCACGTACCGGACCACGCAGTGGAAGCCGGGACGACCAGTAGCGGGGAAATGCTCTACGTCGGCCGTACTTTTCACAATGGTGTACCTTGTGTAGGAAAGGTACGCTAGAAACGAGAATAATTGTTTGACTTGCTCAACTGCTCGTTAATTTCAGTGAAATTGTATCTGCAAACTAGGAATGTTTATATATATTTTTATATTTATTATTTGGCAGATCCAAAGAAGTCACGGTGTTCTGTACATTCCGTTCGATGGGAAGGAAATATCACACAGAGAGTATGAAGTCTTAGTACAATGTTGAAGCTTTATATGTCGCGTACAATATCGCGGCACATAAAATATTTTCACCTTCTTGCAATTGATAAATAATGTATATAATAATTGCAGGAAATATTTCTGTATAATTTCTGTAATTATTTCTGTATAATTATGTTTAGGATTAAACACATCGTATTAATAAGAGATAAATACGGATGATTGGAACATTCTGTTGCATGTTATTATTTCATTTTTTATATATAAGTAAATATTTTTGTGGGAAATGTTGATAGACGGTGTACCGCAAATAGTGAGTAGCATTTCGAGACATATCGTCGCGTCTATTTATGAGGTTATTCCGAGTTGAAGTTATGAGATTGAGATTAAATTTTTTGCAAAATTGGCGACGGAGAGTCGCGAGTTCTTATCTACCCTCGCTTAAGTTCTATTAATATGTAAAGAAAATAATTTATCGACGCTTAGCGCGGAGGAAAGAGCGTAATGGGCCATGCCAGGTCATGCTATTACCGGCGATAGCGTCGCCGTTTGCACCCCTTCTTGTAAGTCTGAATTATGGCGAGTTATGACCGAATCACGATTCGTCATGTCGGGTTTTTCAGTTTCATTTTCTGCGTTAACGACGCGCGATGTAGTCGCAAACATCGAATGATTCAGCGTAGAAGCATGAGTCAGAAGATATCGTCGTTTTCGTTAGAATTTCATAACGGTTCGTTCCTCACGCACGCAAAGCTTACGTTCTGTAATTTTCAGTGAAAAGCAAAGACATGATAAATATCAAGATTAAAATCAAGTAAATTCTGATTTATTTTATCTACAAGATAAGACGAAGTTTGAAATAAGGAATGAAATTTAAAAGGATAATTATATAATTGATGTAAATCATTGATAACTTATACCACCACCGCACACCACTGTTTCTTACGACATCATATTGTGACAAATCGATATATGTAAATACAGAGTGGCTGACAGAAAAGTAACTCGGTCTAAGTGTCAATATATTAAAAGTTTTATAACGAAAGATAAATTTCCGATGAAGATTTTCGACAGAATAATTATATACGTTATTGAAGATTTCAGCAATTTTTACCCCAATGTGACAAAACATTTTAACGCGTAATATAATATTCATTTTATAATAAAAGCATATTTATTGACATTAAACCGAGGCACTTGTCTCTTAGACTTTGTACAACTGCCGCGGAGATACTCGAGTCAATTTACCACACGTATTTACTTAATCGCGGGGATAAATTACATATAGAGTGGCTGCCTGTTTTCTCATCGGTGGCGATTCAATTTTCATGCTCCTCGACTAAGATCCGCATTCGAGATAAATCCCAGATGCAAATAAATGTTGTCGACTGCGCGAGGGAGATAGAATTGGAAGCGTAAGCCGCCGTGACGCAACCAGTGGTCGTTTTCTGCCGCTACACCCGATAGGTACTGAGCACGTGGCCGTTGCGGCATTATATTCCCATGGTTGGCACGTGGCCGTTCGCTCTTTCGTTTCCACCTCCTCCTTCTCCCCCTTTTTCTTCTCTCCTTGTTCCCCTCATTGTTCTGGACCTCGAAGCGGAATTATTAAGAGGGGTTGCGCTATTTAATATTTTGATCGAGGAAAAATGCGCTTTTGCGCAGGGGCGGGGGACAGGAGGAGGAAGAGGCTTGTCCACGTGCGACCGATCGTCCCCTTTTGATTAATTTCGGCTCGGATCGACTAGCATGAACGAGTATGACGCTCGACAAAGGAGCCCGGGGGCGAGCACGAGCGAGGAGGGACTAAATAAAAAAAATGGCAACAGCTGGCAGCGAGACCAGAATCAGGCGGACAATGCTGCCTAGGTCGAGGGTGAACCACCCCTCTCATCACCGAGTCGCCGACGCGAGTCGATTGACACGCGTGCGATCATCCTCGCGTAGTATGCGCGTTACGCCATAATCGCCATTGTGGAAAGGGATGCGCGAAAGGGGAACGACGTTTATTAAGCTGAGAAGAGCGAGTCCGGGAAGAGTGATGAGAACGATGACGCGAGATTATTCTTAGCGAAACTCGAACCCCGAGTAATTTCCGGCAAATTTAGTAACGAGCTCTCCTTAAGCGAGAACTCGATCAAACGCCGACTGTCTTCAAACAACACGCATGTCTAGAAGACGTCTAAAAGATGTCATAAAGATCTTTTAGTGTTGTCTGGATTGTCTTTCAAATATCGAGCTCACAAATCTGATTGCGGAACATTTTAAGAAATACCGGATATCTATATTCGTTTTTACAAATATTGGTAAATCGTCGAGACCATTCCCCGAGATAAAAACTCTTCCTCCAAGTTTACCTTTTGCGTTATCTGCGATATTGATAGGTGAATGTAAGTGAATAGTGACTTACATCAAATAAAAAAAAAACCTCATGCCGATCGTTTTCACGTCTATCTACAATTTTCATCGTTCCCTCTATTGTATCTCCTTCGCGCTCGATTGGGTCCTTTCTTTCTTTTCTTTTTTTCATGTCTGCACGACCCGGACATCACTGGCGTTCGCGTATTGATATATACCGATTCGATAAATCCGCGCTTATTGCGGTTTACGTCAATCGTATCGTCGAAGTGCAATAAGAGAGAACTCGTTATAGAAGTATCCACTCATAATATTGCCATTGCTCGACATGTGTGTTGAAATTTTCACCGATATTTCCTCCTTACAATTTACGTTCTTGACATATTTTTAGAATATATGTATCGCGAATCGTTTTAGATGAAAGTAGGACGAGTTTCTTAGTCCGTTCTAAAATAAAAATCGCGAATGTACATCTGTATCTTTGTTTGACATGTACATTGGTTCTATAAATCGATTGCTTTGAAAAATGGAATTGATGTTTTGATGGCAGGAACATCAGCGCGTTCGATCCAATTTGTTTGCATCGAGTTTCATACATCGAACATACTGTCGCGAGTGCGATACTCATTTCATTTAGGTAAACACGTTTTTGGAAGCTGCGGGTCACTCACGTAGAGACCGAATTTATCCACACATATGGCGCGACAGATACGGAAAGTAGAACCAGAATCGGGATCCAGGTTCGAGAACGGCGAGGGAAAAGAGGACAGCTGCTCCCCCCGCTGCGTCGAGAGCACAGCGCAGCGGCAGCTGCTGTTTCGTATTGATGATCCGCCGATTTCATGATAGGGTGCCTATGATCAAAACGATACATAAGTATAAAACTGCAATCGCGACTGGTTCCGACAATAATAAAATCCCGTTTTATCGAATGGTTTTATCGTTAAAGAAGTCGTAGCTAAAAGAATATGTACATTCTTTCTCTCTCTCTCTTTGTCTCTCTCTCACGCTTATGATTTCTGTGACAGAAACAACTATAAATTCGTTTGCAAAATGTATTTTTATCTTATTATAATTCTTCTTTTATTATATAATGCTTTCTATATATGAGTAGTTAAACCTTCTACACTGAGGAAAATAATATAGTTATATCAATAAGAAATATAAACAAAATTCTGATCAAATCAATCGAATTGCTGATTATCATGATTGAATTTCTAAATCTTGGTTAAAATGTTTGATTTAACTATAAGTATCTGATTTGTATCTTTCTGATTGAATCTACCAAATTTATGCATCCAGATTTTTTCCTAGTGTGCAAATTTATTTTTATGACATTTAACGATTAAACGAATGTTTTAAAACAAAAGAGCAGAATTCTGAACTTTTTAAATCGAATTCATTTCGAATGTGTAATTCCTAGTCTGATGTCTGTTTATAGTGTTCCTCCAAACAAATGGAAGTTAATTTTCCGAAAATCACGACATACAGTTGAGCCGAGCGCCTCTCGTTACTCTCTGTTTTAATCTGATTATATGGCACTACCGATACTAATCAATTTAAACGACAGAGCGTGCATTTCCCATTTACGGAGCCGGAGGCGAACGTGTGCAGAACGATAGCCCGTTTCGCGTGCTTAACGTACATCCATTATTCGCGGTCCATGCGAGTGAGCTTTTCAACGTTGTCCGCAGGCACACGCGTGATGCGTACTGCAGGATGATAACGGGATTCACGCACTCTCGCACGATGCGTACGCGTCGCGCTCATATATACAAATTAATAAAAATGATTACCAATTTTTTTTATCAGTAAATACACAAGAATGATTAATCTCAGGAAATTCTCGTCACTTCATTTATTCACATTTCTCATTCCATGTTCCCGGTTTTTAGGGACGAGCCTTTTTTCCCATCGCGCGATAATCATCAAGTTGGCACGGGCCCAGCCGCGCACCAACAGGTTAGCGTTCGAGGGCTACAGGGAACAACTCGCGTGCAAGGGGGGCTCTTCTGTCGGTTGTAGGGATCATGGGGTGGTCCTCGCGATTCCGCGGGTTCTCTCCCCTTCATCCTTTCTCGCTCGTGCCGCCCTTCCCATCTGCAGCTGTGCCGCAAACGCGGGCCCCAATACCATCTGCCATTAGAGGCTGCACGCGTGCACACGCGTCTCGTTCGGCCCCTTCCCCCTCCCCCCTCCCTCAGTCACCCCCAGCCGTGTAATGGCCTCGTAACAATACGGAGTGTACTAAAGTCTCGATTGCCCTCATGAGGACGGTTTCTCTTCAGAGTTTGAAGTTATAAAGAAACATCGTTCAAGCGTGCGTTATTCGTGCGATTACTATAATCACGATTCATTTCCAGCGAATAGATGAAGTAACGAAATTTTTTTGAGATTAATCACGCTTGTGTATTTATTGAATGCAAAAAAAATTTGGTAACATTTTTTCATTAATATGTGTATTGGCGTTGGGCGTAAATAATTCTTTTTGTTGTAATGAGACTTCAAAAATCGAATTTTTTTCATGAAAATACTTTTTTTAAATGTGATGTGATTGTGTAACTAATTATCTATCTATCTATATAGATATATGTATATATATATATATAATTTCACATGTGCATTTATATGTTCATGACAAAGCCTGCACAATCTCTTTTATATTCTCGTGCTTCATATACGATTTTATAGGGAGAGTCGCGCAGAAATTAGCATAACTAAAGGCGAATAGAGGGAGTGCGAGTATGACACGCGACATAGGGGTGCAACAATAGCTGAAGTGACGATCTTGCGTCTGCAACGCACGGGCGTGGTTTTAGGTAGTTTCAAAAAAAAGCTCCGTAGTCCTACCGTATAATAACAAACCGGTACCGAAAAGTTTACTTTTTTCATTGCAGATCTGCTATTCAATGCAAGGCATTGAGCACGACAGATGTAAAAGCAGGAATTATTATAGCAGTGCTCGAGCAATATTAGCAGTAGCAAAAGAAGAGGCTGAAGTGTGTGTGTGTGTGTGTGTGTGTGTGTGTGTGTGTG
>JANQDE010000063.1:979910-1006446 GCA_037157785.1 Cephalotes varians
AGAGAAGAATCGATCGATTCGTAGCCATTAATCAATGAATATGCGAATTTCTCATAAAATTACAAGTAAACGTATTAGCAATATTATATTTTACAGCTGGTCCAAGAAATATTTGTTGATTAACGAATATTTCTTAAAGATATATCTTTGCACAATATATGATTAATCGGTCTAATTATTCACAATAAATTTTACACAGAGATAAACATTTTCGTTCGTAAAAATGTCGCTGGTTACTTCCTGCTGCAGTTTTTCTTGACTACGTGTTTCCTATGCACGATCGTGCACACAAATTGTATCGGCCATCAGAAGGTAACTGCTAGGCGCTTTTAGGGGGTTTCGCGCATCTGGCTCTCCTGAGGCGTCCACGGATACGTTTAAAAAATTAAAAGTAAGACCTGAGGATCAGTCCCTCCTTTCCGTTTTGTTGGTGCTTTGCGAAGAGATACGTGGGAGGCGCAGTATGAATCGACCTTTTTTCTTGAAGTGAGTTTATCGGTTAATAAATTTATAAATTACACGAGATACAGTGAATTACGTGAACCGTTAATTTTTACGCGATTTAAATTACCTCGTAAAATTCTATGAAATGGATTTATTCGCCAATAATATTTTACTTTGTGTAATGATAATTTTTCGTTTCGATTAACTTAAATGATGTCGTTAAATCGATCTTTAACAATTTGACTAAAATTCAATTCAGGATTGAAACTAAAACTATAGCGCGACAAAAAGTATTAGAGCCACTGGACGTTTTGATTAATGTGGAATTTCCATTTTAAAGCCTTTTAAAACCACGTGATGGTCATTGATGCACGATGTAAACGGACTATTCGGGATATTGTATCGTTTTTCGCGGTGAACTATCACAATCGCACGCGAAAGTGCAAATGAAATCATAGTTTCGCTCTATGCTCTCATACCGGAGGTCAAATATCACGGCGATATTCACGGTTCGGACGTTATCATTGGAAACTGCCAGATGTACACGCGAGAAACCCTCAGTCCCGTGCTTGCTGTGCGTTACACGACACATGTACACACATATATGTATATGAACTCACACCCTGAATATATGCGTGCACTTCGATCGGTCGCGTGGGTGGCGGCGTGCGTATCTATCACGTGGAAGCCAATCGATAACGGCGTAAGGGTGCGGGAGAACAAAGAAGGAAGCCCGCATATGTCGCTCCGCCCATCCTTTTTGGATGTAAACGGGCTTTCCCGATGGCCGATGGAACGGAAACTCATCTTAGTTGTTTGCTTGCAAGCGGTCTTTATGAATGTACGAGGGATTTAAGAGTGGTCTTCGTACGAGTTACGTTGCGCACGGGCGCAAGTGAGACGAAAATAGATGATTGTGTCGATGAGATAAAATTCGATCCCTAAATTCGCGGTGTGTTCAAACGCGAACGATTTGTCAAAGGATTTGTTCCGCGTCGTTTCATCCAGAGAAAATATATCGGTTCAATAGACGCGACAATACGCAGGAAATTCTCGAAAGTGGTAAACTGAAAACAAGACAGTTCTATTGAAGTAGACATTGCTTCTATTGATGTTTCGTGAAATATTTCTAGACTGAACTGTATTTTAATCTCGTTATAGTAGTTAATTGATGTTAGATATAGAGTCTTTTTTTTAATTGAGAATTTTTTATAAAGTTTTCCATATAATTAAAGAGATCAAATAAATACAATGCAAATCAAAACTTTACGTCATAGAGATAAATCGCTCCTAAATTTTCACGAACTTCGAAATTTCCACCGCGGTATTATTCACGTAATAGAGAATACTCAATTCCCTGCACAAAGGGATTTTTAACTACCCCTTTGATATAATCTCTTCGGTAGACGTCGCAGCGATATTCACGACAAGCGTCACCGTAATTGAATAATTACAGAAGCCGTCGTTTTTGCGGCGAAACTCGCGCTCATTAAAACTCACGAAAGCGTATCTTTGATCTCAATCGCGACGGCGGCTCCAAAATATGTCGAAAGGACACCGGAGAATTCCGCGCTTGCGGTGGAGTGAGCGGGATGAAAGATAGTATGGAAAAGACGAAGACGGAACTTAATTAACTATCTTGACCCTTGGTGACTGCTCGAACCAAGATTTCCAAGTCTCGTTATCGTCGCGATTAACGCGAGGACTAAAGTCTCTTTCAGCCGGTGTTTGCACTTAATAAGCGCACTCCGTAGTCGAATTGCTCGCGATTCGAATGTAAATCATGCCGAAATTGGCGGAGTGTAGCAAAGCGGTCAACTTTAGGAAGCATTTCACTTTGAACTCCGCTCGAACCTCCGTTTGAACCGACTTTGATGTAAGACAAATTGCAAATGAATTCAATCGTGATCGTTCAGTGTTTGCGTCCAAGATT
This sequence comes from Cephalotes varians, assembly GCA_037157785.1. Classification (NCBI taxonomy): domain Eukaryota; kingdom Metazoa; phylum Arthropoda; class Insecta; order Hymenoptera; family Formicidae; genus Cephalotes; species Cephalotes varians. Next base: position 982,288 of record JANQDE010000063.1, read on the forward strand.
CAGCGGCGATGTGTACATGTACGACATATATTGTAAAAAATATATTCGAACAGATACAATGTAATTTCGATCACAAAATCATGCTCGGTGGCGAACTATGTTTTTGTTCAACGAAAAAATCGCGTTATCTTTGCCTTATTTGCATATTAACAATTGACATGGAAATCAAACGATATAAATAACATCAAACAGGTGAATAAGAATGAATGACTTACTGAAGTATCTAAAAATTTAGCTGGATACTATCTACAGATCTGAAAATAATTTTATTGACCTATCAAAATAATTATATAGGTTCAAGCTGATTGCTAGAATACCAAAATTTTTTTGTTGCTCATGCTCGAATTTTCTACATAATTATTTTGATGATTCAAACAAAATTATTTTTAGGTCTGTATCTAGTTAAATTGTTAGATATTTCAGCAAAATCGTTTTTTGTGAATATTTATTTTCTGCACAATACTATTTCACGGGATAGACAACATTTACTCTTTCTAAGCGGCTGTCATTATATAAGCATTATTATAAAGTCGCTCATTAAGCTAAAATTGTGTCAAAAACAAAGCTTTTATTTTCTGATGTTTATTTCGTAAACATATGAATTCTGTTTTCACGCTGTAATTTGGGAGATTTGCAACTCGAAAGAATTACACGGACTCTCGCGACGAGAAGCGTTTACATCACAAAAAAAATTCTATCAGTGTTATAATGTCCGGCACTCTCAATCCCGTAAACTTTTTCCAGCGTACTGTTGCAAAAACCGATATGATATTTTAAAACGCACGACGAACAGGATGGTTTCGCAAGCGGCCGTGCGTCCGCTGTTTTAATCTGCGTTATGAAACAACGGCGTCAACAGCGATACACGGATTTGCGGCGCGATTTGAATTTATATTGTTTCGGAATTACGCAAGACGTAGACAAGCTATGCACGTTGGATTTAACGGAGCTTCTATCAATGTTTTTTCAAATACCTCATACGGAAATGGGATATGATTTGAAAATTAAATTGTAACTGTGGAGCGTGTACTTGACATTCTCCAAGCAGCGTGGACGTGAAATTGATGTTGAGAACTTTAGTGCAGTTTCATGCGCGTGCCAATTTTTGTGTGCACATTGGTATCGACAGCTATTGCGAATTATTACTTCAAAAATAAATATCACACACGTAGAGAGCGTTTTGTCACGTGCACCGGACGTACTATCTTCCGTGCTGTCAAACGATACCAGTTCTCAACGTTTCGCGAGACCTTCTTGTTCATCGTCGCGGACAACTGAGAGTGGCTTGCGAACCGTTTGTTTTTTTTTTTTTATTTTTTATGACGTGAAAGAAAGAAAACTACGCGAAAAGAGCGAGAAAATAAAAAAAGGGAAAATAGACATCGAGAAATCTACGTGTAATAAGTGAGGGATGATTTTTGGACGCATATATAGGCGACACTGTCGTGTAACGCTCGTTTACTCACTCGCACCGTGTGTCCTTGTGCGATTACGTGCCAAGCGCACGTCTCATGAGCTTGGTTTGACTCTCTGCGTACGATAAGAATCGATTATCGTCGTATGAATCACATGATTGCCTCACATAGAGCGAATTCATACGATAACCGATTCTTGAATATGCGTCAATAACGTGTTCACTTGTAATTTACGTATTTAAATTATGCGCGCAGATATTAATCGAGACGTCAGAGAGGAAAAAGAAGTTACATAAATTGGGCTGGTCGCAACTGTCAGCTTTAGTGAAAAACCACCGCGCATTAAAGCGTGTTAATTGCTGTCGAGTAATGCGAGTAATGTGTCGGTATAAATTTTAATTCTACTGATAGCCGTTGAGGATAAGAAATGTTCGTCGAGTGATTCATGATAACCGGAGGATAACACATGAATTTATCATAAATGAGTTTTTTTATCGTACTCGTTTACATATCGTAATTATATTGAATTATGAACAACGATTGTGCTATATTCTCTGTTTTAATCGCGTTTAGAAATTATGAATGTAAATCGACTGAAAAGTATTACGACTTTTTAGAAATCTTGAAATAATAACAGTTATCATGCGTTTTAATTGGTTATATATTGAGACAATCCATTTTGTTTTAGTGCTTGTACATTGCAATGTGATTACACAGTCGTTTACATTTACGCGATCGAGTAAAGCGTTTTTGAAATTGCTACTCTTCGAGAACTCGGTAAATTAAAGATAAATGTGTATTGCGAGGCGATAAAGCGGCCGAACCCTAAACTTTCGACGAAGGAGGGTTATCGAACGTGCCTTCTTCGAAGGTTATCGAACGAGCGACTGCGAATTTCCTTCCGATCCTTTCTCGTCTACGCATGAGCGTTGCCTCATTGGTTTTTCACGAGGAAACAAAGGAGCGACACCCACGTGCGAAGCGAAATTCGATTTGCGCGACACCCTCTGCGAACAAAGTTTCGGAATCGATGCCGGATGTATTTCATCTAACAATAAGAAGAATCTTATAAAATAAGATATAAATCTTCTTTTGTAGATAAAGTTCTGTCCACATTCTCCATAGAATGTTATTGCGATATGTTATGCAGTTTAATAAAATATAATACAAATCTTAAAATTACATTTTAATGTTATGTCGTATTCCAAGAACGATATAATTTTACTTACATATATTGCACAATGTACACTTCTAAATTCCAACTAAAAAAAATTAATATTGTTTTTGATATATACGAACGCATCGCACAATTCGCTAGAACGCCATAGTGGTGAACGAAATACACTTGCGGATCATCAAATCGAGTTGCTGAGTATTCGGAGCAGGGGTAATGGGACACGTAATAACATCTGTAGGGTCACGTAACGATCGACATGTCACATCGTCACTTTGTGGATCCAGCGACAGCCTCGTGGACTGAAATGAACGAGAGCTGAATAGAAAAGATAGAACGTGTATGTTGCGCTTAAAAACTAAAAGGTAGAAAAATCGAAAACTAAAGAGAAGAGAAATAATAACGAGAAAAATCAATAGATATTATAATGGATGACTGACAAAATCCTTTGATAACAAGAAAACAATGCAACAAGAAAACGATACAAATTCCAATGCAACAATTTCAATATAAAAGATATGTTTCAGCGTAAAAAACATCAAACAAAAATGATATTAAAATAACATTAATTTACTCAACAGAATAAAAAACCTCGAATATCCCTTGTCCTTCGAGGATATAGAAACATTACAAAGAAATGAGAAGTTCTTCTTCGTTAAAAGTTCTCTATTGTGCAGAATATTCAAATGTTTAATTTATGCTCCGAATTTATGCTCAATTGAATTGCAGTTCTTTCAACTCTTGATCTAGATCACAAAAATGGCACATTGCAGTAATTTGAGTATTGAGAACTATATTTTAACGTGAAAAAAATTTATTTACAAAATCTAGACGCATTATGCACAGACAAATCAGATCGTTTTGTTTAAAATATTTTTATTTTAGTGCATGTTTATTGTCGACAAAAATGCTTAAATAGAGATGGAAACTTTATTCTTGAATTCACAAGTGACGGGATCACCGGAGCGCGACGGAATAAATGGAAGCGTGGAGATACGGCAAGACCGTGTGCAAACAAAACAATAAAAGTGGATAAGGAATAAATAAAATGGTCGAAAAAAAGGCAAGGAAAAAGAGACGGAAAACGGTGAGGAATTGTGGACGAAGGAACAACTTAAATTGAGAAACAGAAAGGGAAAGAGTGCTAGTGAAAGAGGAAGTGGAAGACAGACGGAGAGAAACGAAGAGCTGTGCGGGAGATGAGAGCGAGAGAGGGTGCGAGTTTAGAGAGGTTGAGGATGGTAAGCGGTAGAAGGGGAGAAGAGAGGGTGCTGCAGACGCGCCACGACAAGGGTAAATGTACGTACGAATGCACCCCGGATTGGCTTCGGGATGGTTTCCATGGAGACCAATTCGCTCGGCCCGGGGAAGTCGTCACCGCCGCTGCCACCACCGCCACCACCGCCGCCGCCACCACCATCGCCGCCGCCACCGCCGTCGCCACCACCGCCGCCGCTACCATTACTACTACTACTGACGCAGCTTTCCCCGGAAAATCGTACTGCTTCTAAACGCCAAAAAGTTGAAAACGAACGGTTCACTCATTACCTGCGGAATCTCGTGCGCGAGATCTTCACTTGCTAGAGATTCGCGATGAAGAAGTAAAATTGTCATCCAGGTCTCCTTCGATGTAAAATTAAATCGATTAAATTTCAGTAAATTACATTTGTTTGAACAGGATTAATTTCGATCCCGATAATGGCGCGCGTTATGTTTTATAGCAATACATGATAAAATCTACGATTTCAATCTACATTTTTTATTTTTTATTTTCAACGCATATCATGTGAGTAATGATAATGTGCTATCATGTGATTTTGTATGTGATTATGAAGATATTAAAAGGAAAATATATGAAAATTAAATGCATAACTTTTTTAATAATTTTTAAAACATTTGTATGACAAAATTTAATTATATTGTAGTAGGGAAGCATATCTGTAAAAAACATTGTATTTAAGTAACAGATTTATTGTACTTTGTATAATTTTTGTAAAAAATTCGATGCGTTAATCTGATAAAAAATAATAATACGACGGTTTAATCTATTATTTTCTTGAAAAGCATTCAAGCATATCCGTCGTGTAATTATTGTAAATGCACGATTGTCTAAATATTCAATTTTGAAAATATTACTTATAAATAACAATCTTTTTTTTGTTTGGCATATTTTATATCGTGTTGCATGTCAATAAATTCAAGAAAGTCGTAAGGAAGTTGATGCTGATGTGGCTATAAATGCAAAAATCAAGAATTTTCATGGCGTGTGCCGACGAGAAACTCGAGAAGAAATTTACGACGCCAACGTCTCGACCCCGATAATTCCATGCTTAATAAGATGCGAAGACATCGTCGCTGCATAAAATCCGACGTAAGCGAAAATTTGTGATTTACATTGTGAGGATATAATTCTTAAACAATTTAGAAAGTTGATATCTTACAGCGATGTAGGACCGTCAGGGATGAAGAAAAAGATCCCATTTTTTATACGTGAAATAAATAAATCTGCAGAACAATTTTTTCTGAATGAACATATTCTGTACAGTGTCACAGATTCAAACATAATTTTTATGAATAATTAATATTTGATGATATTTAATATAAAATTATAAAACAAACATTTTTATAATAAATGATCATTTTACATTGTCATAAAAAATTCAATTTAAAATGAGAGTCAGTTAAGGAACTTCTGCTGGAAAATGTCACATCGGGATTCTCTGACGGAAATTGTGCGTGAAGAATAGAATTGCGCAACTTATTCCCTTACCTTACATTACCTTACCTTACATTACCTTACCTTGACACAGTCGTGTGTAAGATGTATATTTTTGCCAGATAATACGAGGTAATTCTCTTCTCTCGTACCAGATGTAAACTCAAAGTTTGCAAATTGAGCGATCGCGAGGAGCGATAGAATTACATCAGCTCGTGCTACGCAGACACGGTCGTCTCTAATAAAATTGTCCCTCCAGACTGGTTTCCACTGCCGTGTGAAAGCGTCCTGATTGTATGCGCAAAATAGCGCTAAGTAATCCTAGTATAATTTCGTTGGCGTTGCGATCTGTTCGTTGTGGCCATCTGGCACGATCGCGCGATACCGCTAGAATGGGATACACACGAGTATAACGAGGATGGGGAGAGTCAGTCCCCGCTGTGTCGAGGTAACTTCCGCAATTTAGCACAGAACGATGTTTCAAAGTTCTTTTAGGGGATGAAAGCCCCGTGACGTGCGCGCTTTCAGCCTTACGAAAAATATTTTCTTTTCCCCAGAAGCAACCGTATATTTTCAGTAAGCTGGCGGCATAAACTGTGCACGTCTAACAATGTTTGCGTGCATATTATTGCAATAAAGGGACGTTAATCAAGAGAATGTCAGCTAATCATTGACTTTTATTAAAAATAAAATAATCTTTTATCATACATAATTTCTAGTAACGTTAGTAATTCAATATTAATTATAACCGTTATAATTTATTGTTACAATGCATGTAGCACAGAGACGTATGACGCTGACGATTTAATGATCTACGACAAATAACATTGCTATATACATAAAAAATAAATATTGTTGTGTAATCGTATATATTAACATTAATAAATTAATATTAATATATTAAAAATAAATTTAAAAAAAATAAAAAAAAAAATAAATTAATATATTAAAATTAATAAATTAATATTAAAATTAATTTTAACATAACGAACGTAATAAGACGTGCAAAGCTCTAATACATAATCCTCGATTGACGTTACTTACTGACGTAAAACTTACGTTCGTGAACTGTTGCAAAGAGAGATTTGTGAACCTGCCGACAGTGATCGTCAATTGTTTTTGTGACCTCATTATCAGGAGTAGCAGGATTCGATTCTCGTTGGGAGTTAAATCGTACCACAGAGACTCGTACGCCGCGTCACCGATCATCTTGCTCTGGAAGTCAAATTGGAGCGAAAATTCGAAACGTGAAAAGAGCAGATGGTAAAAAATTTCCAATTAAATTGAACTAAAATTAACATCCGCAACTGCTCACCTTAACACTTAGATATTCGCCAGCGAAACAGAAGATGAACGCTTCTAAATTAATGACGACGTAAAACAAAAGAGATTTTACTAACGTAGAAAAGCCTTGATCAACGCCGATAGACTGCAATGTGGAAATATCGATGTGCACGATCGGATCTTTTCTCTCGCGAATTTGCATTGTTAAAATTACAATTTGTCGGATATTACATACATATACATGTGAAAGATAATAACGTCATTTGTAAACGATAACTTGATTTGCACGCGTATTCGATATGTATTGTCGAAGTAAATTGGAAGTGTGATTGATTCGCACATTTGTGGCGAAAGCCATTAAAAGTACTTACATTTACGATGATAAAACCCAAGCAGCAAATAACGAGAGTGTTCGATATGAATTGGGCTAGCGCGATGTATGAGTACAAGCTCTCAATTTTTTCAGTGAAAACAATGATGTTTTGATGCCTTCGAATTAATGAACCTATCGTGATCAAGGATATAGTTGATTTCTCCTTCTTCGATAAAATTTCCAATAACCTTTTCCGCAAAATATCTATTTGACCACCCACATGGAGCACCTAGAGCACTTTAATTCTATTATCCGTTCTCTTCATAAATTTTATATAATATTCACATGATGTATATACAGTTACAAAACAAATTGTCCAGACAATTATTTTTGCTTCTCTATTCTCTATTCTTCTCGATTCTAGAAAATGTTTTTTTAAAACTATTTTTTATGTGTGATTTTCTTTGCGAAAAGAACAATTATTTACATAGATGTTTATTTTAATATGCTAATTCGATTTGGTATTTAATTGCAGTTGGCGCACCGTTTGGACAATTAGTTCGTGTGTGATAGCATTTAAAAAATATATACAATGTTATATAAAACAATAGATATTTTAAAATTTTTATTAAAACAGAGAATTATTAACGATTCTTTAATTAATGATATATCTAAAATCTCGCAGATAAAAAAAAAATATTTTTATATAAATATTATATTTTAACAAACGGTAATAATCATTATTTTCAATATCAATTATAAGAATAATAAAAAAGAAGACATAAGATATCTAGTAAAAAATTTTGTGTGTTTAACACTTCCAACAAATCAATTTCCCACAAATAAGTTTTCTTCCAATTTTTTCTAAACAAATTGAAATGTGTTAGGAACAACCATTACGGTAAGTTATCGCGAGTTATCTCTCGGGATGTACTCCCAGGGGTAATCTCAGGAACTTGAAAATCCCTGGAGATTCAAAGCCTCCGAGGTCCCAACTTACCAGCGTAACGAACAGTGCGCTGAACATGCCGATCACGGTGGAGGTCGTTATCTGATTCAGGAACTGCGTGGTCATGACGACTTCGTAAATTGGCGATGTGCCACTTTCAAAAGGTAACTTCATTTTGACAAAAAATTCACGATCGGCAGCATCGGTGTCGTTGTCGCTGCGCAGGACGACGCCAATGTCGTAGAACAGCACGGACATCGGGTGCAGGACAATGATCCAATTGGAAAAACGATGCGACAAATTGGCCACGTTATTCATACTGTACAAAGCATCCCCGCAGTCCTCCCAATCCGTCGCGATGATCGTTAACACGTCGTTGAATATTCTAGGAAGAATCGATTTCGTGCAGCATCGCGAGAACGAAGATGTTTCCTTCTCGAAGATTATGATTAGGAAACTATTTGTCTGTATGTGATGATGAATGACGGAAAGGGTATATTAAAAAATGTGAAGATAGATATCATTGTGTTAACGATATTTCACGATGTAATAATAATGTGTGTGTGTGTGTGTGTGTGGGGGTGTGTGTGTGTGTGTGTGTGTGAGATATGGGAATACTGAAGGGTGTACGAAAATCTAGGGTCATTTATAAATTGTTGATGATATATATATGAAAAAAAAAAATATATGAATTGTTTATCGAAACAATGACTTCTAATGTGCTTGCGAGGCTTCCTCATTGCAAAAAATAATCACTGATTCTCTAATGCTTTGATGCAATAATAATTACGAATATAAGTCATTCCGTATTATCGATTTGTATGATTTGTACAGCTTGTCATAGAGTCAGGGATTGCAAATAGCGATAACATACCGTTGTTTTGTCCAGAAAATAATCAACTTGACAAAAAATAAACTGTACGTTAGCGTCACGCTTAGGCCATCCATCAGCTGTGAGATGTCCTCGAAATTAAGATGCAACGCTATATGGCGATACTGAAAGATCTGCGTGACTATAATCATCGTGGTCCAGAAAAGTCGCCCGATGATCACGTAGGCCGCGCTTGGCCAGATGCCAACGACCCGAAGTCCGATCTCGATGGACCGGGTAATTGTATTAGCAGACATTATTTGAGGTTTAATTATCAGTCGATCGGTGAACGCAAACACCTTATAGAGCTAAAATAAGTAGGATATACACATTTTTCTTCCGAAAAACTTTATCTTTTTTCCTTCGAAAGAAAGATATTTGTTTAAGATAGTAAATTTTCAAAGCAAGATATTACAGAACGATTTATTATCGGTTAACGGAGAACGTGTTAAGGTAAAAATAGAGTGAGACTGTTTGGTGTCGGCGCGTCACTAGTCGACGGGAATTAATGAAATGGAATCCACAACGCTTGAAGTTAATGAAGCGCGCGCGGAAGGAACATCAGCGTCGAGCACGATCGCGGAATATATTTATGGACGATAGAGACACGAGACGCGCACCTGTAGACACTGCGGATGGACTGAAGGATGCCGGAGGGTCACTTGCCGCGAGCCCTACCTTCGTCGACCGGGCAGGGGCCAGCTCATTAAATATTTTCATTGCTCAGCGATGAAATTGTCGTAGCGCGCTTCGTCGGCGATCACCGATTTTGCGGATGGAAGGAAAACCGAGGGGTCGTCCTTCCGCCCTAAACGCTGAACGCTGCAGTGCCATGCAATTTTCATTAAAAATGTATGGTCATGCAAGGAGGTCGATGTACATCGAGCCCGGTTTATAGTACATCGAAAAATCATGCGTACTGATCTAAGGAAAAATGAAGAAGTTTCCGAAGGAACACGCCGCGAAGGAAGGGATGGTCGCCGCGGGATTCGTGAAAATACATTATGGCGATCTCTTTTATATCGAGATACCATATTGTAGCTTAGAGGTCACATAATTCGATATCATTCTGTAAATTATTTTATTAAGCTGTTTTATACTATCTCGGAATATTCGAAAAAATATTCTATATTATGTATTCTAATTAGTGAGTGTATATATTACTAGATACATGCTTTAGGATTGTCTGTTGAAAGTTAAAAAGATGAAACATGGTGCTCATCGCATCGCCAATAACACCGATAAGTACGATCCCGTAGAATTTATAGTCTATAACGCATTAAAGCTTAATATATTTGTTATTATATACTTAAGCTATTGTTGTGAGAATGTATCATTAAATGTAGGGGAAGATCGTCGATACTGTCATATATCATTTTATTTTTGGTCCATATTTCTTAAATAAAAGCTGAAATAAAATTTTAAAAACATAAATACAAACTAGAAAATTTCTATCAGATGATATAACAGTTTATTATATTGTTTCAAATTTTTCAATAATTAACTTTTTCATAAGATAAGCAAAAATGAGCGTTTGACAAAATAAACTCCAAAACTGATATAATAAGCAATAATATCATATTTCTTTTTCTTTTACAGAGGAGTCTGTACAAAATATTTACAAATTTAATGTATATGAGAATTTTTAGTATCCTTTCACTTTGATGTAAAACATTTTTATTGATTTATACGCATGCTTTATGCTATTCCCTAAGACCTAAACACGCAAACAGTAAAAAATAGGTTAGATTACTATCTTATGAATTATGGGTTTTTCTTTAATCGTCTAAACAGATCATGTTTTTATCAGTATTAATAAAGTATAATATTTAATTTTCGAGAAATAAAAAGGTATCGCTTTAGGAGATTTATATCAGTATCAGCGATTTTCCCCTAATAATCTATGTAGTAAAAAGAGCTATGTAAACAAACATAAATCTGGGAAATATAATTATTATTTAGAATTGTAATGATATATAATTGTTATTTATAACTATAACTATAAATGTATGTATATAATCATATGAATTATCTCTGCACGAATCTTACTCTTGCGAAGCATTGTAACGAGAGATCCATCATTTTTCCGACTGTGAGCGTTAGTTGCTTCTGCGATCTCAATATTATGAATAACAGAATGCGACCATGTTTAGGTTCCAAATTATACCAGGCACAATTGTACGCAGTGGATCCAACAATTCGGCTCTGTAAAAATAAAAATAATGAAGAATAAGGTATTTAATCTCTCCCTTATAATCAATCAAAACAATAATAAATTAAAATAAAATAAGTTATTGACTCTTATTGATTAATTTGCATTCTTCTTGATTGTACATCACAGAATCTAATGTATGTTACTCTTCAAGTATCTTATTTTAATCTTCTCTTTAATTGTTCTATGATCGGTGTTTCAGAACAGTGAAAGAAAGGATTACAAGAATTTTCTATCGATAATGCTTATCATCGTGATTTTCGCTAACTTGATTTGTTAGGTATTCCCCCGCAAAACAATAAATGAACGTCTCGATATTTATTACGCTGTATAACGGAAAAGTTCTCATTATCTTGCTCGTTGTATCGGGACTGTCGAGTGCCTACAATATGATCGAAATACAATATGATTCGACAAAACTATGAATAATTTAACTGATGCAACATTTTATGTATATGCATAAGACAAAGGAATTATAATGACAAGATACACACAATGCAAACATGCAATTAATGGCAATTGATTTTACGGAATAAAACATTTGTTTTTATTTATCTAAACTAAGTATACGTCTTTTAACGTCTTTTATACTCACAATTATGACCAAAAATCCTGATAGACAAATTATCACTACGTTACATGCAAATTGCAACAGCGCAATGTATGAATATAAATACTCGATATTTTCCGAAAAATAAATGATCTCTTGATGTTTCTGAATAATTTTGTTTATAATGATATGTTTGTTCACGCTAGATTCTGGTATTAGTTTCGCCAACCAATAACATAGGATATTTATTTGACCACTTACGTGTAGAGTCTAAAAAGAAAAAATTCATTGTCTATGAAAACGAAGACTTATGTTTAAGTTATACTAAGTTGCAAAAATTTTGTTAGTAAAAAATTTGACAAACTACACAGAACCAACGAAGTTATTTGTATACAAATAAATTAATGAAAACTCTTTATAATGAAGATTCTTAATAAATCACAAAATGTAGAGGAATGCATATAAGAGTCATGCTCGGAAATTGGTGTGCAGATTTTAATATATAAAAAATAATAAAATTTTATAAAATAGTATAAAGTAAAAGCGATTTCAGAACCAAAAATGTTGCATCTTGGAAATAATTAATATGTATAAGCGAGCAATTGAAATAATGCGAGCAATTGAATAAAATTATGTATGGTCAGTAAAACATTTGTGATCCTTTATCATTTCTTATATACATTGCCTCTTTATCAGATTTGTTTTCAATATTACTCTAGAAAACTTTTCTTCATTTTCGGTCATGCAATTGTTTAAAAAAGCTGTATCTCAATTTTTATTTACATAATGATTTATCACGATCTACCATCGATGTGCTATATTTATAATTCTGCCTTATCTACTTACTTATTTACAATATGAAGATGGTAAAAATTAATCAAAACAAGTAACAATGTTTTTTGTTTTTTGAATATTAAATTGATTCTTTGTGTATTAAAATCTGCGCACTCCTCTATATGCCCTTTTATATTTTGCGATTTTGTTACAAATAATTGTGCATTCGTATTAATTACTTGTATAATTGTAAACCACTTACCAAAGATAACAGTAAAGTGTTTATCAAACCAGAACCCCAAGCGCACATGAGGACATGCATCAGTTCTACGATTAACACAACTTTATACATAAATTGTGTACTTATGTGAAAGGGAAATTCTATCTTATGAATGTGGGGCAGTTCGGTCGTACAATCGGTGACATCAACATTGGTCAGGATAATACCGATGCCATATAAAAGAGCGACTAGTGAGTGAAACATCATGATTGTGTTGATGATTCGATCCGATATTTTTGCCTTGTTTAATATTTTGTCCATCTCAAAATTATTGTTAGCGCAATCGCTCCAATCTTTTATCATCATTTTCAAGGTCTTGTTAAGTATGCTACATCATATACTTAAATTATACTACGAGTTTAATGATCTTGATCTTTGAATTATAAAACAGTGCGTTAAAATTTTAGCTTCCCTTCTTTTCTTATTTTTCGAAATTAAACAACAATTCCAAAAGAAAAAAAGAACACATGAAAAATATTCCAAGTAAAATAATGTGTACGCCTAATAAATGTTACAAGACAGCAACACTTTGATAATAAAACAACGAAATAAAAAAATAATAAATTTTTAAGTACGTCTATCGAAGTATGCTTGTAATATTATTTTATTAATTGTACTATATTATATTACTTACCGCTGATTCAACCAAAACACAATGAACTTGATGATGAATTTTAAATGCAATAAGAAACTATTGAAACAGTCTATCAAGTCAAATATATCGTCGGAATAGAAACGTGTTGAGAGATATTGATAGTGCCAGAATAGAATGATTGTTAATGTGATAATCCAAAATGTTCTACGCAACATAACACATGATGAGCCTGGCCACATACCAAACAATATAAGCATAAATTTTGCCGTGCGATTAATTGTATTCTTACGAGTCATGATTTTATATATTTTTTTTTTGTATTATTCTTCTTTGTATTTTATTCTTTGTATTCTTACTGTCGCTCGCATACATAAATGAATGCACTAAGATACATATACAGCAGGAAAAAATATGCAAAAAATAAAAAAATAAAAAAAATTAAAAAATATAGTTTTGTTAAATATAATTTTTTCAACCACAGCTCGACGTTACATCATCGAATATCTGCGTGAAGACTGGGAGGTCGTAAGAGGTCATCATACAGGTGCACCTCCAAGCCAACGGCCAATAGGAGTTTCTCATTAAATATTTTTATCGTATCATGACCACAACAACATTCACTGCTCCTCCCCATCTTGATAAAAGAAAGGTACAGGCAGAATTATATCCCCCTCTATCATGTACCAATGACGTGATCGCAAATTGTAAGTTTTAAATATGCAATGATACATACGAGTATAGGCGGGGCGATATGTCCGATGGTGAATCGAGCTCGGGGATCTTTCGAAAAGTTTTTGAAGAACCTAGAGGGTGAAGAAACTTCGACGAAGAAACAAAAAGATGAATTGCGTGGTGCTACGAGAATATGTATGTTTTTATATACGTAATAAAATGAATGTGCATTGTTGTAACAATATTTGATGAGAGATTAATTAAACTTAGATATTGACAGCCAATAATAAATGTAAGTAGCTTATTATAGAATAAAAACTGTGGTATATGTGTATGTTGTGCGATGTTGTAAAAAACGATTTAACAGTGTCAATATTGAAAAGATATTTATTTGAGAAATATTGATTTCTTCCAAATTTTTTTCTAACTTCAACTATGTGCACATTATGTCTCAGAGCTTCAAATAGTATAACAATTTATGTTTTGTATCATACTATTTATTCCAAATGTTATTTGGAAACTGAAACTTTGTATTGCGTATATTTTTTTTACTAATGTAATGTGATGTTTACACGATGTTTGATGTATGTTTCACAAGTATCAATTCGAGAAGATCGATGAGATGGATGTGACGTCTATTGCATCGCCAACATCACAGATAAATATGATCCCGAAGCATTCATGATCTATAACAGTGTCATTTTTTAATTATTTTTAAAAATTATTTTTATATATAATTACATAAATTTTTTTATAACGGATAATACTAAATAATTGCAACAAGCATTTTAAACAATGTCATTTTAAACGAAAAAGCTTGAAATCAAATATATATAAAAAAAATTTACATAAGTAAATCAATCTAAGAATGAAAAAATTAAACATTTTATATTATAACACACACACACAAATGTTTATTATAAAATATTTTGTGTGTGTGTGTGTGTGTGTGTGTGTGTGTGTGTGTGTTTGTGTGTGAGTATACAAAATTAGTTTGCACTATACATAATTCTTACACTTGTAAAATGTCCTAAAGACAGATCCACCATTTTGCCAACAGTAAGTGTTAGTTGTTTTTGCGATCTTAATATTATAAATGATATGATGCGACTATCCTCAGGTTCTAAATTATACCATGTGGAATTGTAAGCTGCATTCCCGATCGCTTTACTCTAGAAAGATAGAAATAATAAGAAAAATTTTTAGTACATTTTATAAATATTTTTGTTAATATAATACTTAATACCTCTTTCTACAATATTTTAACACAGAATTTTGAATCGTCATTTTATTATTTATTGCAAACATTATATTGTCGCTAACCTTATTGTTCAAATATTCTCCGGCAAAGCAGAATATAAACGCTTCTAGATTTGTTAAGGCATAAAATAAGAGAGATCTTAATATCTGCTCCGTCGCATTTGTGGTGTACCGATAGCCTATAAATGAAAAAAAAAAATCGTTAGCCTATTGCGCAAATAAATAGTTGCTTCTATTTACAGATTTCATCTATATTATAAAACAAGGGAATAAATTAAAGGAATTCTGCACTTATCAGCAAATGATGGGTGGTAGTCATTAATATGTATTATTTTATAATCTTCATTTACTCACGTTTACAATGAGAAATGCCAACGAGCAAATCATTATCGTGTTAAACGCAAACTGCAGCAACGCGATGTACGTGTACAAATTTTCGACACTCTTCGAGAAATCAATGATTTTCTGATGTTTCTGAATGATTTTATTCGTTGTGATCGATTTGTGCTTCTTTCCACTCTTCTGAGGTGCAAAATTGATCAACCAGCAATGCAGGATATCCATTTGACTGCCTACATGTAAAAYCTGAAAATATGGCGAAAACACGCGACCTACATTAAAATTGTCACAATTTTCGAATCTCTGTTTCGTAGAAGAATAGAATATAACACGGAACGTGAGAGAAACAAATTTCATGAAACAGCACTCCTATTCTACACACACAAGTTCTTGCCAAATTTTAATGTTATTGAATGACTTATTATTCTTCATTTATTATCGCGGCATTGCTATTCACGACGATATAACTGTTTATGGATTTTTTAACTTACCAACGTTAAAAGCAAAGCATTTACGGCACCGGCAGCCAAGCTGCACATGACGACGTGCATGGTTTGCATGATTAAGATCATTTTATAAGTTCTTTGTGTGTTCACGTCGAAAGGAATTTCCATTTTATAAATGTAGGGTGGCTCGGATGTGCGATTAGTGAGATCGACATCGGCTAGGATGATACTTGTACCGTATGCAACGCCGCTCATTGTGTGAAGAATTATCATAACGTTAGTGATGCGATTCGATAATTTTGCCTTGCATAAAGTTTTGTGCATGTTGATCTCAYTGTCGGCACAATGGTCCCAGTCTTCCGTCATCATGTCCAAAGTTTTGATGAATTTTCTGTGGATGATTTGGTTCGTCGATTATCCTATCAATCATAAAAAAAATTATTTCAAATTCTTAGAAAATTACTGATATGACTGAATAAGTCCAAAAATATGTTTCAATTTTATGTCACAAAATTTTTATCCGTTTTTCAAAATTTTTTCTTAAATAAATATAAAATTAAATAAAAATGCAAAACAACGTTAAATTTGCGTAAATATGCAATTATTGAATGCATATCTTGTGAATAAACACAAAATGTAAACGATTAAACACTCAATTATTTAAATTTTCTTTTGCCACAAAAATTGTTTAGAAACATATTATACTTAACTGTAAGTTGATAATAAGTAATTTACATTATTATTTATATATCAGTTGTATATTACTTACGACTGATTTAACCAAAATACAATAAATCTGATAAACACTTTCGCATATGCTATGAAGCTACTCAACCAATCCATCAAACTGAAAAGATCAGCAGAGTAGAAATGTGTCCGAAGATATCGATAATGATAGAACTGAACAATTATTATTGTGATAATCCAAAATATTCTGCAAAACGGAATGCACAAAGCATCTGGCCATATTCCGAATAAAGTGAACAAAACTTCTATCGTGCGATTAATCATATTCTTCCGGATCATAATATTCAATTTACTTCTTTTTGTGATGAGAGTGAGTATAACAAAATATGAGCACAAAAAATGTTTTTAACAAAACAAAAAAAATTTAATCATGTACTTCCGTTAAATATACGTTAATACGTCGAAGGATTGACGTACAACACAAATTGCTGCGTAAAGACTGGGTATTCCTTTTAGGAACACCCAGTCATCACACGACTTCACTCTTGGATTGTCGACCAATGAAAAAAAAACTCATAAAATATTTTTGTTGTATTGCATGGAAACCAACCGTACATCTGTTGTGGGTCCTGACAATTCAAAGAAAAGAATAGAGTAGGTAAGATCATCTTTCTCTTTCTCGAGGGCCAATGCAAATTACTCGCTTTAAATAAGTAATGATACGCGTGGGCATAGATACGGTTTATGCGAATCATGTTCAGTGAGCTTTGAAAATGTTTTGAAGTTTGGAGGCAAAAGAAAATAACAGAAAATTAAATTACTGCGTATCTATATATCTATCCTTGAGCATAATATTCTTACATTCTTCATTTTTTATTTGAGAAAAGATTTACGATTTGTCCTTTTATAAGTAATCGATATATGATATAACATTTTAACAGGAAAGGAATAGTTTACTATAGCTCATATTTCGTAGAACAATATTTTGAAAATTATTATGTGTGTTAGTATAACCATTACAGTGAAGACACATTTACATGATGCCTCTGTATATACTTCACTGTTGAATAAAAGTTATCAATAATAGTTATTAATAATAAAAAATTTATTTTAACAAATAACCAGAACTGCCAGATTAAAAAAAGGAATTCATTCTAATACATGTACGTTGCGTTTATGTCAATGGAAACTTGTATCTTAGGAGAAGGATACTCTGTTATTGATGACATCGTCCTCAGTATTATATCTGTAGCGCGATGTCGTGCAAAACAATTCAAGAGCGTCAATATTGAAGAGATATTTATTTGAGAAATATTATATAATTAATCTCTTTCTAATTTGCTTTATTTAATTTTAATTATATGCACATATATTTTAGAATTTTGTAATTTAAATTTTGCATAATGTTTTCTAAATTACTTCAAATGTATTTGAAAAACTATATTGCATGTGGTTTTTTGACGTAATTTGTATATTATCTGATATGTGTTTAGAAATATCAACAAGTCAGTTGATCGACGAAAAGATGAATGTGATGTTCATTGCATCGCCAACATCACTGACAAATACGATCCCGAAGCATTCATGATCTATAACAGTGTCATTTTTTAATTATTTTTAAAAATTATTTATATGCATAATTACATAAAGTAGTAATTGCAACAAACATTTTAAACAATGTCGTTTTAAACAAAAAAGCTTGAAATCAAATATATATAAAAAAATTTAAATAAATAAACCAATCTAAGAATAAAAAAAATTAAATATTTCATCACACACACACACACACACACACACACACACACACACACACACACACACACACGTTTATTATAAAATATTGCGTGCGTGCGTGCGTGCGTGCGTGCGTGCGTATGCGCGCAAATAATGTGCAAAATTAGTTTACACTGTACATAATCCTTACACTTGTAAAATGTCCTAAAGACAGATCCACCATTTTGCCAACAGTAAGCGTTAATTGTTTTTGCGACCTTAATATTATAAATGATATGATGCGACTATCCTCAGGTTCTAAATTATACCATGCGGAATTGTACGCTGCATTCCCGATCGCTTTACTCTAGAAAGATAGACATAATAAGAAAAAATTTTAGTACATTTTAAAAATATTTTTGTTAATATAAAACTAAATACCTCTTTCTTCAATATTTTAACACAGAATTTGGAATCATTTCATTATTTATTACAAACATTATATTGTCGCTAACCTTATTGTTCAGATATTCTCCGGCAAAGCAGAAAATAAACGCTTCTAGATTTGTTATGGCATAAAATAAGAGAGATCTTAATATCTGCTCTGTCGCATTTGGTGTACCGATAGCCTATAAATGAAAAAAAAAAATCGATAGCTTGTTGCGCAAATAAATAGTTGTTTCTATTTACAGATTTCATCTATATTATAAAACAAGGGAATAAATTAAACAAATTCTGCACTTATCAGCAAACGATGGGCGGTAGTCATTAATATGTATTATTTTATACTCTTCATTTACTCACGCTTACGATGAGAAATGCCAACGAGCAAATCATTATCGTGTTAGACGCAAACTGCAGCAACGCGATGTACGTGTACAAATTTTCGACACTCTTCGAGAAATCAATGATTTTCTGATGTTTCTGGATGATTTTATTCGTTGTGATCGATTTGTGCTTCTTTCCACTCTTCTGAGGTGCAAAATTGATCAACCAGCAATGCAGGATATCCATTTGACCGCCTACATGTAAAACCTGGAAATATGGCGAAAACACGCGACCTACATTAAAATTGTCACAATTTTCGAATCTCTGTTTAGTAGAAGAATGGAATATAACACGGAACGTGAGAGAAATAAATTTCATGAAACAGCACTCCTATTCTACACACACAAGTTCTTGCCAAATTTTAATGTTATTGGATGATTTATTATTCTTCATTTATTATCGCGGCAATTGCTATTCACGACGATATAACTCTTTATGGATATTTTAACTTACCAATGTTAAAAGCAAAGCATTTACGGCACCGGCAGCCAAGCTGCACATGACGACATGCATGGTTTGCATGATTAAGATCATTTTATAAGTTCTTTGTGTGTTCACGTCGAAAGGAATTTCCATTTTATAAATGTAGGGTGGCTCGGATGTGCGATTAGTGAGATCGACATCGGCTAGGATGATACTTGTACCGTATGCAACGCCGCTCATTGTGTGAAGAATTATCATAACGTTAGTGATGCGATTCGATAATTTTGCCTTGCATAAAGTTTTGTGCATGTTGATCTCATTGTCGGCACAATGGTCCCAGTCTTCCGTCATCATGTCCAAAGTTTTGATGAATTTTCTGTGGATGATTTGGTTCGTCGATTATCCTATCAATCATAAAAAAAATTATTTCAAATTCTTAGAAAATTACTGATATGACTGAATAAGTCCAAAAATATGTTTCAATTTTATGTCACAAAATTTTTATCCGTTTTTCAAAATTTTTTCTTAAATAAATATAAAATTAAATAAAAATGCAAAACAACGTTAAATTTGCGTAAATATGCAATTATTGAATGCATATCTTGTGAATAAACACAAAATGTAAACGATTAAACACTCAATTATTTAAATTTTCTTTTGCCACAAAAATTATTTAGAAACACATTATACTTAATTGTAAGTTGATAATAAGTAATTTACATTATTATTTATATATCAGTTGTATATTACTTACGACTGATTTAACCAAAATACAATAAATCTGATAAACACTTTCGCATATGCTATGAAGCTACTCAACCAATCCATCAAACTGAAAAGATCAGCAGAGTAGAAATGTGTCCGAAGATATCGATAATGATAGAACTGAACAATTATTATTGTGATAATCCAAAATATTCTGCAAAACGGAATGCACAAAGCGTCTGGCCACATTCCGAATAAAGTGAACAAAACTTCTATCGTGCGATTAATCATATTCTTCCGGATCATAATATTCAATTTACTTCTTTTTGTGATGAGAGTGAGTATAACAAAATATGAGCACAAAAAATGTTTTTAACAAAACAAAAAAAATTTAATCATGTACTTCCGTTAAATATACGTTAATACGTCGAAGGATTGACGTACAACACAAATTGCTGCGTAAAGACTGGGTATTCCTTTTAGGAACACCCAGTCATCACACGACTTCACTCTTGGATTGTCGACCAATGAAAAAAAAACTCATAAAATATTTTTGTTGTATTGCATGGAAACCAACCGTACATCTGTTGTGGGTCC
Source organism: Cephalotes varians (assembly GCA_037157785.1). Lineage (NCBI taxonomy): Eukaryota > Metazoa > Arthropoda > Insecta > Hymenoptera > Formicidae > Cephalotes > Cephalotes varians. Next base: position 1,003,091 of record JANQDE010000063.1, read on the forward strand.
TGACAATTCAAAGAAAAGAATAGAGTAGGTAAGATCATCTTTCTCTTTCTCGAGGGCCAATGCAAATTACTCGCTTTAAATAAGTAATGATACGCGTGGGCATAGATACGGTTTATGCGAATCATGTTCAGTGAGCTTTGAAAATGTTTTGAAGTTTGGAGGCAAAAGAAAATAACAGAAAATTAAATTACTGCGTCTATATATCTATCCTTGAGCATAATATTCTTACATTCTTCATTTTTTATTTGAGAAAAGATTTACGATTTGTCCTTTTATAAGTAATCGATATATGATATAACATTTTAACAGGAAAGGAATAGTTTACTATAGCTCATATTTCGTAGAACAATATTTTAAAAATTATTATGTGTGTTAGTATGTGTATAACCATTACAGTGAAGACACATTTACATGTTGCCTCTGTATACATTTCACTGTTGAATAAAAGTTATCAATAATAGTTATTAATAATAAAAAATTTATTTTAACAAAGGGCCAGAACTGCTAGATTAAAAAAAGGAATTCCTTCTAAAAATGAATTCCTTATAATATATGTATATATGTGTTACGTTTATGTCGAAGGAAACTTATCTTAGGAGAAGGATACTCTGTTATTGGTGTCATTATCGTCAAGATGATATATATATATATATATATATATATATATATATATATATATATTGCGCGATGTCGTGCAAAACAATTCAAGAGCGTCAATATTGAAGAGATATTTATTTGATAAATATTATATAATTAATCTCCTTCTAATTTGCTTTATTTAATTTTAGTTATATGCACATTATATTTCAGAATTTTGTAATTTAAATTTTGCATAATGTTTTTTAAATTACTTCAAATGTATTTGGAAAACTATATTGCATGTGGTTTTTTGATGTAATTTGCATATTATTTGGTATGTGTTTTACAATTATCAACAAGTCAGTTGGTCGATGAAAAGATGAATGTGATGTTCATTGCATTGCCAACATCACTGACAAATACGATCCCGAAGCATTCATGATCTATAACAGTGTCATTTTTAATTGTTTTTAAAGATTATTTATATACATAATTACATAAATTTTTTTATGACAGATTATATTAAATTGTAACAAACATTTTAAACAATGTCGATTTAAACAAAAGAGCTTGAAATCAAATATACATAAAAAAATTTACATAAATAAACCAATCTAAGAATGAAAAAATTAAATATTTTATCTCACACACACACACACACACACACACACACACACACACACACACACGCGCGCGCGCGCACAATATTTTATAATAAACATTTGTGTGTGTGTGTGTGTGTGTGTGTGTGTGTGTGTGTGCGTGCGTGCGCGCGCGCGCGCGCGCGCGCGTGCGTGTGTGTGTGTGTGGAAATAATGTGCAAAATTAGTTTACACTATACATAATCCTTACACTTGTAAAATGTCTTAAAGATAAATCCACCATTTTGCCAACAGTAAGTGTTAATTGTTTTTGTGATCTTAATATTATAAATGATATGGCACGACTGTCCTCAGGTTTCAAATTATACCATGCGGAATTGTACGCTGCATTCCCGATCGCTTTACTCTAGAAAGAGGAAATAATGAGAAAAATTTTTAGTACATTTTAGAAATATTTTGGTTCATATAATACTTAATAACTTCTTTCTTCAATATTTTAACACTGAATTTGGAATCGTCATTTCATTATCGTTATAAACATTATATTGTCGCTAACTTTATTGTTCAAATATTCTCCGGCAAAGCAGAATATAAACGCTTCTAGATTTGTTATGGCATAAAATAAGAGAGATCTTGATATCTGCTCTGTCGCACTGGGTGTACCGATAGCCTATAAATAAAAAAAAAATTGTTAGCTTGTTGCACAAATAAATAGTTCCTTCTATTTACAAATCTTATCTATATGATAAAACAAAGGAATAAATTAAAGAAATTCTGCCCTTATCAGCAAATGATGGGCGGTAGTCATTAATACGTATTATTTTATAATCTCCGTTTACTTACGCTTACGATGAGGAATGCCAACGAGCAAATCATTATCGTGTTAGACGCAAACTGCAGCAACGCGATGTACGTGTACAGATTTTCGACACTCTTCGAGAAATCAATTATTTTCTGATGTTTCTGGATGATTTTGTTAGTCGTGATCGATTCGTGCTTTTTTCCACGCTTCTGAGGAGCAAAATTGATCAACCAGCAATGCAGGATATCTATTTGACCGCCTATATGTAAAACCTGAAAATATGACGAAAACACGCGACCTAAATTAAAATTGTCACAATTTTCAAATCTCTGTTTATTAGTAGAATAGAATATAACACGGAACGTGAGAGAAATAAATTTCATGAAACAGCACTTCTACTCTACACACACAAGTTCTTGCCAAATTTTAATGTTATTGGATGATTTATATACTCTTCATTTATTATCGCGGCAATTGCATTCACGACGATATAACTGTTTATGGATTTTTTAACTTACCAATGTTAAAAGCAAAGCATTTACGGCACCGGCAGCCCAGCTGCACATGACGACGTACACGGTTTGCGTGATTAAGATCATTTTATAAGTTCTTTGTGTGTTCACGTCAAAAGGAATTTCCATTTTATAAATGTAAGGTGGCTCGGACGTGCGATCGGTAACATCGACATCGGCTAGAATGATGCGTGTACTGTATGCAACGGCGCTTGTCGTGTGAAGAATTAATATTGCGTTGGTGATGTGACTCGATAATTTCGCCTTGCGTATTGTTTCGTACATGTTCATTTCATTGTCGACACATTGATCCCAGTCTTCCGTTATCATGTCCAAAGTTTTGATGAATTTTCTGTGGATGATTTCATTCGTCAATTAACCTATCGATCATAAAAAAATATTTCAAGTTTAAAAAAAAATGTTGTCTGTCAAATGTTACTACATAAGTCTAACAATATGCTTTAATTTTATGTCATAAATTTTTAACTTTTACATTAAAAAAATTTTTTTCAATTAATTAAAAATGTAAAACAATATTAAACACGCTTAAATATACGTGTAGTTATTAAACGCAATCATGTCTTAGAATAATTTGGATAATGAATACATAAAAAAATTGATTAAATCGATGAATTATAAATTTTTTTTACACGAAAATTGTTTAGAAACATATCACACTTAACTATAATTTGATTTTAAATAATATATCACTATTTGTGTTAATATATTACTTACCGTTGATTTAACCAAAATACAATAAACTTAATCATGACTTTCATATATGCTAGAAAGCTACTCAAGCAATCCATCAAATTGAAAAGATTATCGGAATGGAAATGTGTTCGAAGGTACTGATAATGG
>JANQDE010000063.1:1006881-1064954 GCA_037157785.1 Cephalotes varians
CATAGATACGGTTTATGCGAATCGTTCAGTAAGCTTTGAAAATGTTTTGAAGTTTGGAGGCAAAAGAAAATAACAGAAAATTAAATTACTGCGTACCTATATATCTATCCCTGAGTATAATATTCTTACATTCTTCATTTTTTATTTGAGAAAAGATCCACGATTTGTCCTTTTATAAGTAATCGAGATATGATATAACATTTTAACAGAGAAAGGAATAGTTTACTATAGCTCATATTTCGTAGAACAATATTTTGAAAATTATTATGTGTGTTAGTATAACCATTACAGTGGAGGCACATTTACATGTTGTGTCTGTATACGCTTCACTGTTGATTAAAAGTTATCGATAATAGTTATTAATAATAAAAAATTTATTTTAACAAATAACCAGAACTGCCAGATTAAAAAAAGGAATTCATTCTAATACATGTACGTTGCGTTTATGTCAATGGAAACTTGTATCTTAGGAGAAGGATACTCTGTTATTGATGACATCGTCCTCAGTATTATATATATAGCGCGATATCGTACAAAACAATTCAAGAACGTCAATATTAAAGAGATATTTATTTGAGAAATATTAATCTCTTTCTAATTTGCTTAGTTTAATTTTAGCTATGTGCACATTATATTTCAGAATTTTGTAATTTAAGTTTTGCATCATGCTTTTTAAATTACTCCAAATGTATTTGGAAAATTATATTGCGTGTGGTTTTTTGACATAATTTGCATATTATTTGATATGTGTTTTACAAGTATCAACAAGTCAGTTGATCGACGAAAAGATGAATGTGATGTTCATTGCATCGCCAACATCACTGACAAATACGATCCCGAAGCATTCATGATCTATAACAGTGTATTATTTTTTGTATTATAAATAAACATTATTTTTATATATAATTATAAATTTATAAATTTATAACAGATATTAAATTATCGCAAACAAGTACATTTTATATGTCGCAAAAGTTCGAAATCAATTATAATGCAAAAAAATTTACATAAGTAAATCAATTTTAAGAATGAGAAAAGTAAATATTTTACAATAAATACTACATATATGTGCAAAATTGTCTTTGCAAAAATTTGTGTACAATACATCTTTCTTACACTTGCAAAATATTCTAAAGATAGATTCGCCATTCTTCCAACAGTAAGTGTTAGTTGCTTTTGCGATCTTAATATTATAAATGACAAGATCCGACTGTCCTCAGGTTTCAAGTTATACCATGCGGAATTGTACGCTGCGTTTCCAATCGCTTTACTCTGAAAAATGGAAATAATAAGAAATAATGAGAAAAATTTTCAGTACATTTTATAAATATATTTTATAAGTATATTTTTAATATCATATTTTTGATAACTTTTTTTCAAAATATATTTTAACATGGAATTTAGAATTATTTGTGAATTTATCATTATACATATCATTTTATCATTAACCTTGTTGTTTAGATATTCTCCAGCAAAGCAGAATACAAACGCTTCTAGATTTGTTATGGCATAAAATAAGAGAGATCTTAATATCTGCTCTGTCGCATCGGGTGTACCGATAGCCTGAAAAATGGAAAATGAAAAAAAAATGTAAATGAAATGAAAAATGTAAATAAAAAAAAAATTATTGTTGCGCAGTTATAAATAGTTGTTTACAGATCTCATCTATGTTACAAAATACAAGAGAGTATAAATTAAAGCATCCTGCATTTATTAACAAACTCACGGTGAGTATTAATATATATTATTTTATAATCTCCATTTTTACTCACGCTTACGATGAGAAATGCCAACGAACAAATCATTATGGTGTTAGACGCAAACTGCAACAACGCGATGTACGTGTACAAATTTTCTACGTTTTTTGAAAAGTTTATGATTTTCTGATGTTTTTGTATAATTTTATTTGTTGTGATTGATTCGTGCTTCTTTCCACTCTTGGGTGCGAAATTAATCAACCAGTAACGCAGAATATCCATTTGACCGCCTATATGTAAAACCTGAAAATATGACGAATACCCGCGACTTACACTAAAATTGTCACAATTTTCGAATCTATCTTTATTAGAAAAAAGAAATGTAAAATACGAAACGTGTGATAAACAAATTTCATGACACAGCAATTCTATTCTACACACACACACACACACACATACACACACACACGCGCGCGCACGCACAAAAACTCCTGCCAAATTTTAATATTATTGGATAATTTGTTGTTTTTATTTATTATCGTTGCAATTGCCATTCGCGATAACTGCTTATGCATTCCTTTAACTTACCAATGTTAAAAGCAAAGCATTTACAGCACCGGCAGCCCAGCTGCACATGACGACGTACACGGTTTGCGTGATTAAGATCATTTTATACGTTCCTTGTGTGTTCACGTCGAAAGGAAGTTTTATTTTATGAATGTAGGGTGGCTCGGACGTGCGATCGGTGACATCGACGTTGGCTAGGATGATGCGTGTACTGTATGCAACGGCGCTTGTTGTGTGAAGAATTATTATTGCGTTGGTGATGTGACTCGATAATTTCGCCTTGCGTATCGTTTCGTACATGTTCATCTCATTGTCGGCACAATGATCCCAGTCTTCCGTTATCATGTCCAATGTTTTGATGAATTTTCTGTGGATGATTTGATTCGTCGATTAACCTATCGATCACAAAAAAAATATTTCGAGTTTGAAAAAAAAATGTCTGCCAAATGTTACTGGGTAATTCTAACAATATGCTTGAATTTTATGTCATAAATTTTTAACTTTTACGTTTAAAAAATTTTTTTCAATTAATTAAAAATGTAAAACAGTATTAAACACGCGTAAATATACATGTAGTTATTAAACGTAATCATGTCTTAGAATAATTTGGATAATGAATACAGAATAAAATTGATTAAATCGATGAATTATAAATTTTTTTTTACACGAAAATCGTTTAGAAACATATCACACTTAACTCTAATTCGATTTTAAGTAATATATTATTATTTGTGTTAATATATTACTTACCGTTGATTTAACCAAAATACAATAAACTTGCTCATGACTTTCATATATGCTAGAAAGCTACTCAAGCAATCCATCAAATTGAAAAGATTATCGGAATGGAAATGTGTTCGAAGGTACTGATAATGGCAAAATTGAACTATTATTATTGTGATAATCCAAAATATTCTGCAAAACGGAATGCACGAAGTATCTGGCCATATTCCGAACAAAGTGAACATAACTTCTATTGTACGATTAATTGTATTTTTCCGGATCATAATATTCTGTTTTCTCTTTTTTCTATACGCGCGAGTACATCAAAATGTATAACAAATGCTTTTAACAAAGCAAAAGGAAATACAATAAATTTGATTATGTACTTCCGCCGGATGTTTCGATATATTGATTTACATCACAGAATTTCTACGTAAAGACTGGGCGTTTCTAAGAGTTCATCACATGAAGTCACTCTTGTTCTATCGACCAACGGAAAAACTCATTAAATAGTTTCACCTTACTGCGTGCAGACTATCCATACATCTGTCGTAAGTTCTGATAATTTTAATGAAAAAAAGAAAACAGATGGGGTCATCTTTTTCTTTTTTGAATGCTGATATACGAACGTAAATTGCTCGCTTTAAATAAGTAATAGGCATAGGTACGGTATATGCGATTGCGAGTCGTGCTCAGTGAGTTTAAAAAACATTTTGAGAAGTTGAAGAAAAACGTATATATAATGAAAGAAAATAACAGAAAATTAAATTACTGCATATCTGTATATCTTTGCGTATATTCTTACATTACGCTTTCTCGATTTAAGAAAATATCTATGATTTATCTCTCTAAGAAACCAAGATGTGGCACTTGAACAGAGAACGGTATAATTTATTATTGTTTTATGTGACATTTCACGTAAATTATCTTTGTCTCATAGTACAATATTTTGCAAAATATTATAGGTGTTGGTGTAACTAGTGAAGACATGTTATACACACTTTTGTACACGCTTCACGACTATTGATTGACAGTTATTGAAGTAAACGTGAATGTTTATTGCATCGCCAACAACACTGACAGGTAAGATTCCGAAGCATTCATAATCTATAATAATATTGTATGCATTAAAAATTAATATTTATATAAATGAAATATTATTATAATAAAAAGATGTTCTGATAAAAGAGATTTTGTCTAGTAAATAATAAATATTGCTCAATAGAGATAAAGCTAACGACCAAAATTTTTTAGTTTACTTGAATCTTATACTTGCAAAAGATTCTATGATGAGATTCATCATCTTGCCAGCTGTTAGCAGTAATTGCTTCTATGATTATCTTAATATTATGAATAATAAAATGCGACTATCCTTAGCTTTCATATTGTATCAAGCAGAATTGTACGCTACAAATTCGATTTCTCTACTCTAAAAGTAAAAATTACAAAGATTTTCATAATATTGTTTTATACTAATGGTTTATAATAATTATAGTTTATAATAATAAAATTTAATTCTATCCCTTATTTTATATATAAGAAATACGTAAAATTATTTATTTTATTATTAGCAATTGTTATTAGTAATTTTTTTTACCCTTAGCAATTATTTTTTATTGCTGACCTTTTTATTCAGATATTTTCCGGCAAAATATAAATGCTTCCAGATTCGTTATCAATGAGAAAGCCGAGTGAGCAAATTAACATTGTGTTTGATGTGAATAACAATAATGCAATGTATGTATACAGGCTCTCAATGGTTTCTGAAAATTAAATAATTTTTTTATGCTTGAGAATAATCTTGTTTGCCGCGATAGCGATTGATTCTTGCTTATTTTCGATTTTGGGAGTAAGTTCTGCTAACCAGCATTGCAGAATATCTATTTGACTACCTACATGTAGAATCTAGAATTATGTAGAAAAATGAGATTCGATTTTTATTTAAAGTACTTTTTAGTTACGTGAAAATAATTATGTAATTATACTGTAAGTAATTATAGAACAACAACTAAGCGAACATTAGAAAATATCTAACAAAGTAAAAATTTTTAGGAGAAAGAAAATTAAAGAATACGCTGTTGCTAGAGATGTATATTTCAATGACAACATTATGTGTCATTGAACACCTGCGTAAAAATTGGTGCGTCGCGTGCGATATTCAAATCGGGTGCATCCCCGGCAAATCGATCAATGAAAATTTCTCATGAAATATTTTTAATGTGCGTGCAGATCTCAAATACACCTGTCGTGTTCTTTTAGAACTTTGTGGAAAAACGGAATAAATAAGATATTCTTCACCTGTCTTTGATACTGACAATGTAACCCCAATGCATCCATGAAGTACGTACATTAAATATGTAATGATACATGTGCGGAGGGGGTACGTTTATCGTCCCATGAAAGAATATCCTCGATTTTTGTCCATTATGGCATCACAGCCCTTCCTAAAAATCATCCAATGAACGGACGACCATATTCCCACGAGAAGCAACAATGGCAGTGTCGATGCGTTGGTGATGTAATTATCGATTTAGTATTACCGTCTTAGTATTACAGTATTACATCGTGCTAATTCGCGATAGTGAAGTCACGTGGCAAATGCCAATTTTTGAAACGTAATTTCTCTGACTTTGTACAATTATTATATATTCTTAATAAGTTTTCTGTATTATATGAAATTATCTTTATATAATACAGACTTTCTATTAAAATAATATTGATGAATGCATTCGGTATTATACATTTAATGCAAGGAAGAAATATTTTTTTGAGAGAGAGGACAATAAAATATTTTAATATTTCATCTTAAATTGTGCAAAGAAAACTTCTTTGATTTTTATAATACTCACGTAAAGTCTGATGTAGCATTATGATGCATTATACTTAAAAAAAAAAAACGAATTAAATTATTATCTTATATTTATATTTGAAAAATATACTCAATTATAATGTAAAAAAATATTTCTAGTATTTTTAGAACTACTGATATGGATAATCAGTAACATTTTTTGATTATTACTAAAAAATCGATTTTTTTCCATATTTCTGAAGTTTCTTTAAGATAAGTGATATATCTTATCACTCGATTCCGCTTAAGTAGTTCTTTAATAAGAAATATAAATGATAGATACATCTCGGAATTTCTTCATAATGGCTGGAAAATATCTGAAAATCCTTCTTTATCATGAAAATTTAGTTATCATATATAAATGATATTTTTTAAAATATCAAAATAAAAATGTTTATAATAAATCTTACAGTATAGAAACTTATTAAATAGTTTTATTTTATTTATCGCATTTATTGTATAGTATTGTACATTCGTCATTGTTCTGCGTAAAAGAACAAATGGAATAATTTTTTCCTCCCTTCAGCGATAGTAATACAATCACAAATTGTCTGCTTTAAATATGCAATGATTCATGTGGCGACAGATTCGATTATGTTGTCCGATAGCCAACTGTCGACGGTCCCTCAGAAAAGTTCTAAAATCTAGAGAGAGAAAAATCGGAACAAAGCGACGCTACGGAAATTTACATGATTTTACTTAGACTTGAAGCAAATTCGTTTTATATATAGCGAAAAGTGCTTATGATATTTCTTAACTGCAGCAATGTCAATGATTTAAACAAAAAAATAAGTAATTTTATAATTATTTTGTACTATATTTGGAAAAATATGTTGTATTACAATGTGTGTTTTTGTAACTAGTGATTTACGAATAACTTTAAATTTTTTATAATAATTAAAAAAATTGTTAGAGACCTGCTCATTGTATTGCCAACAGCACCGATAAATATGATCCTGAAGCATTCATAATCTAAAACAATGTTACCACTTTTATTTTAGAAATCAATATTGTTGATCAGAATATTATAATGAACAAATTTATGCTCGTCTTTTGTTCTTTATCTTTCTCTTCATTTTTAGAGATAAAAAGTTTAAAACTTACGCTTGTAAAAGCTTGTAAAGAGAGATCCATCATCTTTCCTACTGTGAGTGTCAATTGTTTCTGCGATCTTAATATAATAAATAACAGAAGACGACTTTCTGTAGATTTTAAATCGTACCATTTACAATTATAAGCCGCGACACCAATTTCCTTGCTCTATCAAAACAGAAATAATGTAATTTCTAATATTCATATACTATTTTTTACAATTTTTTGCGAAATAAAAAACAATTACATATTTTTATTTATTGTTAAAATTTGTTTTATTTCATTGTTTTATTTTATTGTTAAAAATATAATATTGTCACTAACCTTATTATTTAAATATTCTCCAGCATAGCAAAATATAAATGCTTCCAAATTTGTTATAGTGTAAAACAGAAATGATTTCATTATTTGTTCTACCGCATTAGAACTGCCGATTGCCTGCAATATTGTGCAGAAGTAATATGCGAGAAGTTATTAAATGAAAACATACATATAAATTTTTAATATAATATATAATAAAAAAAATGAACGAATTTATAAATTCATATAGGTAAGAAAAAAAAATACATATATATAAACAGATAAAGTCTAACATTTAAAATTAAATTAATATTTATTGTATTGTTAGCAATTACTAGAAGAATTGCAATAGTTCTATTACTCACTGTTACGATAAGGAAACCAAGCGAACATATCATTATTGTGTTTGACACAAACTGAATCAAAGCAATATATGAATAAAGACATTCAATATTTTTTGAAAAATTGATAATTTTTTGATGTTTTTGAATAATTTTACTCGTATTTGCAACAATTAATTTATGTTTGTTCTCATTATTACGAGGCACAAGTTGCATCAGCCACTGACGCATAATCTCGATTTGTCCAACCGTATGTAAGATCTGAAGATATAGTGAATGATTAAAGCCCAAACAACAAATCAAGTAAACGTATAATGTGCTAAATAATACCCGAAAAATAAACATAAATAAAATTTTTTATAAGCTGTATACTTGGTTTTTGCATCTTTTATATTTACATTTCAAAATGCGTATCATTATTTTAATTAGATACAGCTTCTAGTATGGATGAAAAATTTTTTAACTTACCAATGTCAATAGTAAAGAGTTTGTTATACCAGCCGCCCACCCGCAAAAAATCATGAGTAAAAATTCTATAATTAAAACGATTCTGTACGTGGACTGCGTGTTTATGTCGAAAGGAATTTCTAGTTTATTGATTAAAGGTAGTTCTTTCGTAGTATCAGTGACATCGACATCGGCCAAGATGATACCCATGCAATATGCGACAACTGTCACTGTATGAAGGGTGATGATTACATTTGTAATACGATCCGACATTTTCGCTTTGCGTGATATCTCGCGCATGCTGATGTCACTATTAGCGCAATCATTCCAATCTTCTGTCATCACTGATAAGATTTCGATGAATTTTCTGTAGGTAATTTTCATTGATTGTGTTAGATCAATAATAATTTTAATTTTCGTCATGTAAATTTATTTCTTTAAAGATTTGTTATCTTTGGTTGTTGCAAACTAATTGTTAATGTTTTTTATTTACTAACATTTATTATTCATAAATTATTAATATAATGAATACAATATATTGTACACTGTATAAATAAAAACATATTGAAACTATAATTTTGAATTAGAGAACTTTATGATGTTTTGAAACTGACCAAATCATCATCTGTACATTGTTTTAAAAATGAATATTTTGTGGCTACTTAATATGTATGTTACATACAACTCTAGTTTTGAGAAAAAAGTTATTATACAAATAAAGCTTATGAAAAATTATTTTCATACATTACAATATTTTTCGCTAGAGATTAGATATAAGTACATATTGATCATAATACTTTTATCAAATGTTTCTAACAACTTATTATATAAATTAAATTATATTACTTACCGCTGATTTAGCCAAAACACGAGGAACTTAATAATTATTTTGGAATATGCAAGGAAACTGGACAGACAGTCCATTAAATCCAAGATTTCGGCAGAATGCACATGCGTCAGAAAATAACGGTAGTGGCAGAATAGAGTACCTGTTATTGAAACGACCCAAAATATTCTGCAAAGTAGAACATACGATGTGCCTGGCCAAATACCACATAAAGTAAGCATAAACTTTAATGTGCTGTTAAGTGTACTTTTACGAGCCATAATTTCTCATTTCTCCTTGTTCTCCCTTGTGAACACAATACATCAAGGTGCGTATAATAGAACGAAAATCCTTAGATAGGTAAAAGAAATATCTTCTGATCAAACGCGCATGCGATCTTTCGATAGCAGTTCTATATGTATTATAGAATACTTGCGCGAAGAAAACTGAAAGTTTCTAAGAAATCAGTAGGTTCAACCTTCGGCAATTGATCGCAATTGGAGCTGCTCATTAAATGTTTATCAAGCATACAGACCGCGAACATTTTATCGTAGTTTTTCATGAATTTAATGTGAGAAACAGAAAGATAGGTGAAGTCTTTTTCCCCTCTTTTTCGTGCGCTGGTAACAGTATCGCGAATTGTTCACTTTAAATATGCAACGATATGTGAGGACGTAGATACGTCGATGTATGTCTGACATTTAGTCATGACCACAATGCTTTAGGAAAGTTTTAATCTGTAAAGGATAAACATGGCAACTATGTGCAACACTACAAAACTTTACATTGCTTTGCTTATAATAATTACAAGTGGATTTGTGTTGTAGAAATATTGGTACTTATAAAGCATAATAAGGATTAACAGATATATGGATTTGTATTTGTATTTAAAATAATATTATAAACACGTAAATCAAAATTTATATAAATAAATATTTAAACAAGTTAAATATTATATCGTCATATTGTATTAATATTATTATTATTGTATTAATATTGTATTAAAACTTATAGTTTTCTATGTTGTACTTTTTCTAAATAATTTTAATATTATCTTTACATAACGATTGTTGTATATATCTAAATATTTAATTTTTTTGTCTAATTTTTAATTATTTTACTATTTTATTATTATTTTATTAATTCAATTATTTCGCTAAGAGTACGTAAATGTATGTAAATTTTACATAGAAAATACAAGTCATTAGACTGCTATGTTCTTTATTAATTTAATTTTTCTTATTAACTAAACTGTTATCGATATGAAATAGTATAATATGAAATATAATAACAAAGTTTATGATTCTTTGATGTTTATGAATAATTCTACTCATTATGACGATAGATTTGGATCTTTCTTTATTTTCTCGAAATCCAAATTCGTTTAACCAACAGCGCAGGAGTTATCTGACCTACATGAAGTCTAGAAATAAAAATTACACATTGTGTCTATTGAAAATTCAAAATGATACATTAAACGACAATAAATATTATTTTGAGCCGATAATAATTAATAATTACTTTTATAATTATCAATTTGTATTATTGATGACAAGTACAACTCGCACGCGTTGCAACTTGCTAAAATTAAGAAAGGCGTTCATCCGTTCCACAATCAGACATAACGAGATGCACTAATTGCATAGTTAGCAGCATTTTACATACATTTTATGTTTATGTCGACAGCTCCACTTTTAAGAGAAGAGGTAATTCGAACTGTGGTTGGTCACGACATCGACGCCAGTCAAGTGAACGCCAATACTGTACACAATGATGGTTAATATGTGAAGTGAACATCATGTTACTGATGTGTACAGCTAATTAGGCTTTGCACGTCGTTTTACGCATATGACATCGCTGCCAGCACAATTCTCTTGTCGTCATCCTCAAGATATTGATGAGTTTTCTGTGAATTATTTGAACTATTCTACCGACTACGTAAAAAATGTAAGAAGCTCGTGTATTTAGAGAAGTATATCGTATTATTACATAATTATATTAACATATCCTTATTTTTGACTTAATTTCTTTAAACAATATTTTAACTTTTTTATTTAACTTTTTTACATTTGGGCAAAGTAGAATGTACACGAAAATACTCTTATCGTCAAAAATTAAGAAATAATGCAAATATTGCTTGTTAAGTATTATATAGAATATGTATAATATATATGTATATTAATAAATATAGAAAATATATATTTTGGAGTAACTTTACAGAAAAAATCTTTGGATAATACATATACAAATTATTTATATATTATACATTACTTACCATTTATTTAGTAAAAATATAATCAACTTGATCATAAATTTTATTTAAAAAACTGAAACAATTTAAATCGAAAAGTTAGAGCGCAAATGCAAACATAATAACATAAACGATAGTGGCATCTGCAGATTATAATACATAATGTGTTTGGCCATGTACCGCACAGAGTGAGCGTTAATTTTAACGTGCAATTAATTGAGCAATTCTTTTTTGCTTTTGTTTTTACGGAAGATAAAGTATCAATTTATATGCGATAGGATAAATGTTTTTTCAAGAAGATAAAAAAAATTGTATTCTCTTTTTCTTTCTCCCTCTCCTTCTCTCTCTCTCTCTCTCTCTCTCTATGTGTGTATATATATATATATATATATATATATACACACATAGAGAGAGAGAGAGAGAGAGAGAGAAGGAGAGGGAGAAAGAAAAAGAGAATACAATTTTTTTTATCTTCTTGAAAAAACATTTATCCTATCGCATATAAATTGATACTTTATCTTCCGTAAAAACAAAAGCAAAAAAGAATTATATATACATATATCTTTATCACTTAATGCATTTCTAAGACTTGTATTCTAGAATAACTGTATAAAAGCTAGGGGGGTCTTGTGAGATTATTAAATGGGCGTTTCCTATCATGATCGGCCAATGGGAATATCTCATTAAATATGTTTATCGTGCTACATGCAACCGTCGCTAGCATATGTTTACCATAACTTCTCACAATAGCAATATAAGAAGAGGGAGAATATGTAGGTCTGTCAGAGACAGATATGACAGTGATGCCCGACTTATTGTCAATTGTAGCCAACGGCCTCTCAGCAAAGTTCTAAAATCTAGAGAGAGAAAAATCAGAAGAAGCAAAAACCATACATGCACTACAGAAATTTACATGATTCAACTTGTTAGAATTTAAATAAATTTGCTTTATATATTGCAAAAATATTTATGCTACTCCTGTAGATATATTAATGATATAAAATAAATCTTCATTATTATTCTGTGTTATATTTGGAGAAATATGTCGTATTACAATGATTTTGTAACTGGTGATTTGAATAACTTCAAATTTTCTATAATAATTTAAAAATTGTGAAGACTTGCTCATTGCATTGCCAACAATACCGATAAGTATGATCCCGAAGCTTTCATAATCTAAAACGATGTTGCACTTTTTATTTTAAAAGTCAATATTTTTAACTAGAATATTATAATAAACAAATATATGTGCTGTTCTTTTGTTTTCATATTTTTTTTTGCTTTAAAGATTACATATAAAACTCACGCTAGTAAAAGCTTCTAAAGAGAGATCCATCATTTTTCCTGCTGTTAGCGTCAATTGTTTCTGTGATCGTAATATAACAAATAACAGGATACGACTTTCTGTAGATTTTAAATCGTACCATTTACAATTATATGCCGCGACACCAATTTCTTTGCTCTATGAACATGAAAATGACATATTTTTTGATATATATAATATTCTTTGCAATATTTTTACGAAAAAAATAATCATCTGCTATTATTATTTGTTATAAATGTAATGCCTTGTCACCTTGTTGTTCAAATATTCTCCAGCAAAACAAAATATAAATGCTTCCACGTTTGTTATAGTGTAAAACAGAAATGATCTTATTATAATTTCTACTGCATTGGGACTTCCGATTGCCTGTAATATTGTGCAGAAATAATAGGCGAGTTAGTAAATGTAAATCCATATATAAATATTTAATATAATATGCATTAAAAAGTGAATTAATTTAAAAATTTCTAAGCGAGGAAAATTTAAATACAAATAATCTACAATAATCTACAATAGATTATTTAAAAGTAAATTAATATCTAGCTCTAGTGTATCGTTAGTATTTACTGAGAAAGAATTGCAATAGTTCTGCATTACTCACTGTTACGATAAGGAAACCTAGGAAACACATCAATATTGTATTTAACACAAATTGAAGCAATGCGATATACGTATAAATACTTTCAATGTTTTTCGAAAAATTAATAATTTTTTGATGTTTTTGAATAATTTTATTTGCAGTTGCGATTGACTTATGTTTGTCTTCGGTCTTTGAAGGCACAAGCTGTGTTAGCCAGTAACGTATAATCTTGATTTGGCCAGCCGTATGTAAAATCTGAAAATAAAGATGCGGTATTAATGATAATTCGCGAATGATTGAAATTCAAGCAACGAATCAAGTAAACACAATATGTCTAGTAATATATATCATTAAATCATAAATAAAATTTTAGCCATAATTCTAATTTATGCATTTTTTACATTTTGTTGATATTTCAGAATCAGAATATTATCATTTTATTTTATCCGTATTATCATTTTAATTAGCTACAGCTTTCGATATGTAGATGAAAGATTTTTTACTTACCAATGTCAATAGTAAACAGTTCGTTACACCTGTCGCCCACCCGCAAAGAATTAAAAGCAAAAATTCCATGATTAAAACAATTCTGTACGTAGATTGGGTGTTTATATCGAAAGGAATGTCTATCTTATCTATTAAAGGCGGTTCTTTCGTATTACTGACTTTGACATCGGCCTGAATGGTACCAATGCAATATGCAACAATCGCTGTTGTGTGAATGACGATGAATACATTTGTAATACGATCCGACATTTTCGCTTTGCTTGCTGTCTCACGCATGTTGATGTGACTATTAGCGCAGTCATTCCAATCTTCCGCCATCATTGCCAAAATTTCTATGAATTTTCTGTGAATAATTGTTTTCATTACTTGTACTTATCTTTTAAAATTATATTAATTGTCGTCATGTAAATTTATCCTTTTAAAGATTTGTTATCTTTGGTTGTTGCAAATTAATTGTCAATTTTTATTCATCAACAATTTTTGCTTAAAAATTATTAATAAAGTGCAACATATTGACAGTACAAAAACATATTTTTTGAATTGTATTTTTAAGTTAGAGCGCTTTACAATGTTTTGAAAGCCGAATTACTTCGTGTACATTAAATTTGTTTAAAAAAAAAAATGGGTACATAATATGTATAGTATTTACAATTCTATTTTTGAGAAAAAAGTTATCATATAAATACAATTTCTAAAAAATTATAATTTTGGATTTACAATATCTTTTGCTAGAGTTTAGACATGAGTGCATATTGATCGTAATATTTTTGCCGAATGTTTCTAACATTATTATATAAATTAAATTATATTATTTACCGCTGATTTAACCAAAACACGAGGCACTTGATAAATATTTTGGTATATGCAAAAAAGCTGGACATGCAGTCTATTAAATCCAAAATTTCGGCAGAATGCACATGCGTCAGAAAATAACGGAAGTTGCAAAATAGGACAACTGTTATTGAAACGACCCAAAATATTCTGCAAAGCAGAACAAACGGTGTGCCAGGCCAAATACCACACAAAGTAAGCACAAATTTCGATGTGCGATTAAGTGTACGATCCATAATTTCTCACTTTTTTTGTTCTCCGCGCAATCCATCAAGATGCATATAACAGAACAGAAATTCTTCGTAGGTAAAAGAAATATGTTCTGACCACGCGTGTGCAACCTTCCGATTCTACATGTATTATAAAATATCCGCGTAAAGAAAGTTGGAAGCTTCTAGGAGATCAGTAGATTCAACCTTCGACAATTGATCGCAATTGAAGCTATTCATTAAATATTTATTGAACGTACAGATCGCGAATACATTTTGTCGTGGTTTTTTGTAAATTCAATATAAGAAATAGAAAGATGAGTGAAACGTTTTTCTCCCCTCTTTTGTGCGCTGATAATACTATCGCCAATTGTTCACATTAAATATGCAACTACGTGCGGATGTAGATCGTCGATGTATATCCGACGTTTAGTCATGACTCAATGCTTCAGGAAAATTTTAATGAGAATAAACAGCCGGGCAACTATATGCAACACTGTAAAACTTTACAATGTTTTGCTTGTAGCTAAAAATGGATTTGTATTAAGGAAATATTGGTACTAATGGAGCATAATTAGGATTGAGAAATGCATTTGTATCTGAAAATGTATGTGAAATGTGATATATTACATGTATTGTAATTTATGTAGATAAATATTTGAACGAGTTAAATATTATATTAATGTTAACATTGTATTAAAACACCTTTAATGTTGTACTTTTTATAAATAATTTTAGCATTATCTTTTTATAATAATTACTGTATATATTTAAATATATTTGTTGAATATTTTCGATTATTTTACTGAAATTTATTATGTATATAAAGCTGACATAGAAAATATAAAAATCACATAAGATTGCTACGTTTTTTATTAATTTAATTTGGATTATACTAATTTTGATTTGACTAAAAACGTTATTGATATGAAATAGTATAACTTGATTGATTTACGATTTTTGAGAAATAAGCATCTATTCTGATAATATAAAGAATAACTTATTTTTTATATTTTTTTGTAACTATTACTACCGTAAAACGGGATGGCTTTGGACCAGATGGGACTTTGGATCCGTACTTTAGAATATTTAAATTATTATTTGAGGCCATATAAATATATGTTGTACTATATGTGTGTTTCACTAGTGAAGGTATATACAAGAGATAGTTCGAATTGGTCGACGTCAAGAGTACGCCAATATTATACGTGCAATACTTAACATGTAAAGAGTGAAGTGTTACACATCGTGTTAGTGAACTTCTAATTTAGCTTTGCGCCCCGTTTCACGCATATTGACATCGCTATCAGTACAATCTAGTCTTCTGCCGTCAAAATATCGATAAATTTTCTGTGAATTATTTAATTGAATTATTAATAATTAATAATTAATAAACTTGATTATTTTACCGACTACATAAGAAATACACAGCTCGTGTATTTAGAGAAGTATATCGTATAAAGTATTACTACATAATTATTAATAATTATGTATTCTTATTTGTGACTTAATTTTTTCAAATAATATTTTAACTTTCTTATTTTCTTCTATTTGGGCAAAGTAAAATATGTACGAAAATACGCACTTATTGTCAAAAGTTGAGAAAGAAAGCAAATATTCATGGATAAATGAAAAAAAATATTCTTTAAGTATTACGTATAAGATATATATATATATATATATATATATATATATATATATATATATGTGTGTGTGTGTATATTGAGGTTGTAATAAATATAGAAGATATTGGATTAATCACAAAAAATAATAGACTTATTTTTGGATAACACATACCCAAATTATTTATATATTATGTAGCATTACTTATCGTTTATTTAGACAAAACATAATCAACTTAATCATAAATTTTGTTAGCGTTAAAAAACTACTGAAACAGTCTATCAAGTCGAAAATATTCATCATTAAAGCACAAAATACATTAAAAAAATAATAGTAGTGGCAAATTTCATCTGTTAACGATAATCTAATACGCCCTGCAGATTATAATACATGATGACACCTGATCATATACCGCACATTAATTTTAACATGCAATTAATTGTGCTTTTATGCATCATAATCCCTTTTTTTTGCCTTTGTTTTTACGCAAGGAAAAACATCGATTTATACGCAACAGTGCTTTTTCAGGAAGATAAAAGAATTGTGCTCTCTTTTTCTCTCTCTCTCTGTGCGTGTGTGTGTGTGTGTGTGTGTGTTTTTCTTTCTTTGTCATTCAATGCATTTCCATGATTCGATGTATTTTCTAGAATAACTGTATAAAGCCTGGGAAAAGTCCTATGAGATCATCAAGTGGGTGCTCCCTACTATCATTGGCCAATATCTCATTAAATATTTTTATCGTGCTACGTGCAGCCCTTACTTGTGTACACTATCAAACCTTTTCACACAGCGATATAAGAAGAGGGAGAACACGTCATCTGTCCTTCCCTTCGACGCCGGTGATGTAATCGCGTTGTCCGGTTTAAATACAGAATGATTCGTTTGCATGTTCACGCGGCGACGCATTGTACGCATCCAATGTGTATTTTTTCGTACTTCAGAAAAATTTTGAAGTTTTCATCCCAGAGCAGCGAAGAGGCAACAGAAAAAATTCAAGTGCATTGCTAGAAAATATATGAATATCCTCGCAAACAAAGCTGTTCATAGCGTGTCTGTGTTTGATGATGACATTTAGAAGAAATCAATAAGTGAATAGATTATATAAATAAAAATGTGTGTGATTGATACAACGTACAATGTTTTGTGTGCGCAAAAGTATATTTGAGGGATTGAAAAGTTGTCTTAAATAGAAACGATATAAGAATATATAATTTTTCTTGTGTTAGCAAAATGAATATATCATGATTTCTGCATTACAGTTTTTTGTGTACAATTAATATGTAACTATATATGTTGATCTATATATTTAAAGACTACTTACTATGTATAATTTTCTATATATATATATATCTATATACATAGTGTATCCTAATATTTTCCTCAGCAGAAAAGTTGATCTTTTGTATGAACACTTATTTCATTACTTCATCATTTAAAAAAATTACAAGAGGGATACTATGGAATATAGTGTTTATTTCATTGTTAGTAATACTGATAAATACGAGAGAATTCCTCAATTGATTTTTTAACTGTAGATACATCAATTCAAGCAAAAAAATAAGAAATTTTATGATTATATTTTGTATTATATTGAGAAAAATATTACAATGTGTGTTTTTATAATTAATGTTTGATGTCCGAATAACTTTAAATCTTCTATATTTATAATAATTTAAAAATTTTTGACTTGTTTATTGCATTGCTAACAGCATCGATAAGTATGATCCTGAAGCATTTATGATCTAAAACAATGCATTTTTTATTTTAGAAATCAACGTTTTTAATTAGATTATAATAAGCAAATATATGTGCAGTTTTTCTGTTTTTCATATTTCTCTTCGTCTTTAAAGGATAAAACTTACGCTTGCAAAAGCTTGTAAAGAGAGATCCATCATCTTTCCTGCTGTTAGCGTCAATTGTTTCTGCGATCGTAATATAATAAATAACAGAAGACGACTTTCTGTAGTTTTTAAATTGTACCATTCACAATTATATGCGGCAACACCAATTTCTTTGCTCTATGAAAATGAAAATGAAATAGTTTCTGATATACATAATATTTTTTACAATTTTTTTACAAATACTAAATACCTTTTAAAAATGAGAGAAACAATTATCTGCTTTCATCATTGTTATAAATATAATTTTATCACTAACCTTGTTGTTTAAATATTCTCCAGCATAGCAAAATATAAATGCTTCCAGATTTGTTATAGTATAAAACAGAAGTGATCTTATTATTTGTTCTGCCACATTGGGACTTCCAATTGCCTACAATATCATGCAGAAATAATAGATGAAAAATTAATGATATAAATTCATATATAAATATTTAATATAATATGCAATAAAAAATGAGCCAATTTACAAATTTATAAGCAAATTTGAACACAAAATTTACAATAAAACGTTTAAAATTAAATTAATATCTAGCGTTATTGTATCATTAGCAATCATTGGAAAAATTGCAATAGTTTTGTATTACTCACTGTTACGATAAGGAAACCTAGCGAACATATCAATATCGTGTTTGACACAAACTGAAGCAATGCGATATATGAATAAAGACTTTCAATGCATTTTGAAAAATTGATGATTTTTTGATGCTTTTGAATAATTTTATTTGTAGTCTCAACGATCGATTTATGTTTGTCTTCATTCTTACGAGATACAAGTTGTGTCAGCCAGTGACGTATAATCTCGATTTGGCCAGCCGTATGTAAGATCTAAAGATAAAGAAATTTGTGGAATTAATTATAATTCGCGAATAATTGATATTCAAATAACGAATCAAGTAAATATACAAGTGCCAAATAATATACGTATATCATGAAAACAAACATAAATAAAATTTTTCATGGGCCTTGGTTTTAATTTTTGCATCTTTTACGTTAACTGATTTGATTTTAGAATGCGTATTATCATTTTAATTAGATACAGCTTCTAGTATGATAAAAGATTTTTAACTTACCAATGTCAATAATAAAGAGTTTGTTATACCAGCCGCCCATCCGCAAAGAAGCATAAACAAAAATTCCGCAAATAAAAGGATTCTGTATGTGGACTGCGCGTTTATGTCGAATGGAAGGTGTAATTTTTCGATAAAAGGTAATTCTTTCGTGTTAGCAACATCGACGTCTGCCAAAAAGATACCGGTGCTATATGTAACAATTGTTATCGTGTGAAGAGCGATGACCATATTTGTAATACGATCCGACATTTTCGCTTTGCGTGTTGTCTCCCGCATGCTGATGTCACTATTAGCGCAATCATTCCAATCTTCCGCTATCACTGCCAAGATTTCTATGAATTTTCTGTGAATAGTTGTTTTCATTGATAATATCTCAAAATAATATTAATTGTCGTCATGTAAATTTATCTTTTTAATGATTGTTATCTTTAGTTGTCGAAAACTATTATCAACGCACTATTATATAATTATCAATGCTCTTCATTCACCAATAATTTTTGCTCAAAAATTAGTAATACAATACAAAACATGTTGCAATTATATTTTTGAGTTAGAGCGCTTTACGATTTTTGAAACTCATCAATGTGATGTACATTGTTTTAGAAAAAAATGTTTGTGGTTACGTATATTATCTACAATCCTACTATTAAGAAAAAAGCTATTCTAAAAATAAATCTTCTGTATAAAAAATTGTGATTTTAGAATTACAGTATCTTTTGTTAGAGCCTTGATATGAATGCATATTAATCGTAATATTTTTTTCGAATTTTTCTAACATCATGTATAAATTAAATTATATTACTTACTGCTGATTTAACCAAAACACGATAAACTTGGTAAATACTTTGGAATGCGCAAGAAAACAGGCCAGACAATCCATTAAATCCAATAATTCGGCAGAATGCACATGCGTCAGAAAATAACGGTAGTGGCAGAATAGGGTACTTGTCATTAAAACGATCCAACATATTCTGCAAAGCAGAACATACGATGTGCCTGGCCAAATACCATATAAAGTCAGCATAAACTTCAACATGTAGTTAAGTGTACTTTTACGAGCCATAATTTCTCATTTCTCTTTGTTCTCTCTTGTGCGCACAATCGAATCCATCTAGATGATATAACAGAACAAAAATCTTCAGGTAGATAAAAGAAATATGTTCTGATCAAATGCACATGCGATCTTTTGATGACAGTTTTACATGTATTATAGATTACTTGCGGGAGAAAAACTGGAAGCTTCTAAGAAACCAGTAGATTCAACCTTCGGCAATTGATCGCAATTGGAGCTGCTCATTGAATATTTATCGAGCGCACAGACTGCGAATATATTTCATCGTGGTTTTCCATAAATTTAATGTAAGAAATTGAAATATAGAGATGAAGTCTTTTTCTCCTCTCTTTTGTGCTTTGGTAATATCGCGAATTGTTCATTTTAAATATGCAACGATACGTGCGGACGTAGATATGATGTATATCTGACATTCAGCTGTGACCACAATGCTCTAGGAAAGTTTTAATTTTTAGAAAATGAACAATCGGGACACTACGTGCAACAGTATAAAACTTTACATTGCTTTGCTAGTAATAGCTAAGAGTGGATTTGTACTGCAGAAATATTAATACTGATGAAACAGAATTTAATTGGGATTAACAAATGCATAGGTTTGAATTTGAAAATGTATGTGAAATTTATATTACATGAAAATCAAAATCTATGTAGATAAATGTTTAAATAAATTAAATATTATATCCTTATTAACGTTGTATTTAAACAACTTTTTATATTGTATTTTTTATAATAATAATAAATAATAAATAGTAAATAAAATAAATAATAAATAATAAATAGTAAATAATTTTATCATTATTTTTTTATTACAATTATATATCTATTATATGTATCTAATTATTTGATTGTTTTGTTCAATATTTTTAATTATTTCATTGAAGAAACACAAATGTGTGTAAAGCTGACATGGAAAACACAATCATATCAGATTGCTAGATTCTTCATTAATTTTGATTATTGAATTTAATTTAATTTTGATTATTTAAAAACGTTATCAATATGAAATAGTATATAATATGATTGATTCATGATTTCTGAAAAATAAGGATCTATTAAGATATTTTAATAATATAAAAAATGACTTATATTTTATATTTTTCTGTAAATTATTACTATTTCAGAATATCTAAATCTACTCTTATTATTTTAGATCATATAAATATATATTATACTCTATATATTGTTTCTGTCACTAGTGAAGATATATTTACATATGCTTCACGACTATCGTATATAAATCTTTAAATATACGACGTGTTTATTGCATAGCCAGCAATACTGACAAATATGATCCTGAAGCTTTCATTATCTATAATAAAGTATGAACTTTTGTACTAGAGATTAATTTTTTAAAAGATAATAATTTTGTCGTCAAGAAAAATACATTTTGAATATAAGAAATTTCCAAACTTAATGGATTAGTATAAAAAATGTAAAAGAATTTATGTAGACAAAAAGTAAATTTTATGTAAAAAATATCTAAATACAAAGTATATAATTACAAATTATTGTCCAAAATTGCTTTGTGTGCTGCGTATAAATCTTACACTTGTAAAAGATTCTAAGGAGAGATCCATTATTTTTCCAACTGTAAGTGTCAATTGTTTTTGAGATCTTAATATCACGAATATTAAATTACGGCTGTTTTTAGGTTTCATTTTGTACCAGGCGGAATTGTACGCTGCAGTTCCGATAGCTTTGCTCTAAAAAAAGTAAAGGTAATTAAGAGATTGTCCTGATGTATATTACTGATGTATATTATTATTTCTTTTTCGGACAAACTCAAAATAATTGTTATTTATTATCGTCTTAGTTATTATATTGAGTCTAACTTTGTTTTTCAGATATTCTCCTGCGAAACAAAATATAAACGCTTCGAGATTTGTCACGGTGTAAAATAGAAGAGATCGCATAATGTGCTCCGTCGCGTCGGGACTGCCAATTGCCTGCAATATTAAAACATTATTAAACATATTTCCTAAATTGTAAATAGACATCTGTGTCACTCTAATGCATATACAAGTTGCAAGAAAGTTTATAAGTTACATAAACAAATTGTAGAAAATTTATTTTGTAAAAAATTTACTCTTAGAATGTAATACTTAATGTTTTCACTCGCCGTTACGATAAGGAATCCCAGAGAGCAAATCAGCACAGTGTTTGATGTGAATTGCACTAACGCAATGTATGTATATAAATCCTCTATATATTCCGAAAAATTAATAATTCTTTGATGTTTGCGAATGATTTTATTCGTCATAACGGCAACAGATTCGGATCTTTCTTTATTTCCTCGCGGTACGAGTTCATCTAACCAGCAGCGCAGGATATCCATCTGACCACCTACATGTAAAGTCTAAAAATAAAAAATCACACATTATGTCTATTGATCAAAGTTCAAAAACATACATTAAATGACAACAAACATTGTTTTGAGGCAATATTAATTAACAATTACATTTATAATTATCAATTTGCATTATTGATGACAAGTGCATCCTGTTGCAATTTTCTTACCAAAGTTAAGAGCAAAGCGTTCAATAGACCCGTTCCACAACCGGACATAATGAGATGCACAAATTGCATGGTTAGCAGCATTTTATACATGCGTTTTGTGTTTATGTCGATAGGAAGCTCCACCTTTAAGAGAAGAGGTAGTTCGGACTGGTTGGTGATGTCGACGTCGGCCAAGAGAATGCCAATACTATACGCCACGATGGTTAACGTGTGAAGAGTGAACATCGCGTTAGTGATACGGTCTGCTAATTTAGCTTTGCACGCCGTTTCGCGCATATTGACGTCGCTGTCAGCGCAATCATTCCAGTCTTCTGCCATCATTGTCAAGATCTCGATGAATTTTCTAGGAAGTATTTGAACTATCGATTATTCTACCGGCTATGTAAGGAGCGTAAGACACAAAAGCTTGTGTATTTAGGGAAGTATATCGTATAAAGTATTATTATGTAATTACATTAACATATCCTTATTTTTTTATTTAATTTCTTCAAATAATATTTTAACTTTCTTATTTTCTTATATTTGGGCGAAGTAAAATATGTTTGAAAATATACACTTATCGTCAAAAATTAAGGAAGTAATTAAATATTCGTGTGTTGTTAAGTATTATATATAAGATATATGTATATTGATTATATAAATATATATAAGATATTGGAATAAATCTTAGAAAAAATAATCTTTGAATAATACATATAGAAATTATTTATACATTATGTAGCATTATGCATTACTTACTGTTCATTTAGCCAAAATATAATCAACTTAATCGTAAATTTTATTTGCGTTAGAAAACTACTGAAACAGTCCATCAAGTCGAAAAGATCATTAGAACGCAAATGTATTAAAAGATAACGGTAGTGGCAAATTTCATCTGTTGCTAACGCAATAATCCAATACGCCCTGCAGATTATAACACATGATGTGCCTGGCCATATACCGCACAAGGTGAGCATCAATTTTAACGTGCGATTAATTGTGCTTTTACGTCTCATAATTCCTTATTCCTTTGCTCTCGTTTTTACGCAAGGAAAAGCATCGATTTATACGCAATAGGGCAAATGCTCTTTCAGGAAGATAAAAGAACTTGTGTTCTCTCTCTCTCTCTCTCTCTCTCGCTCGTTCTTTCTCTCTCTTGTTCTGTTTCTCTTTATCTTTCTTTCTTTGTCACTCCACGTATTCCCACGTCTCGATGTGTATTCTAGAATAACTGTATAAAGACTGGGAGGTCCTATGAGATCATCAAATGGGCGCTCCGTATCATGATCGTCCAATGAGAATGCCTCATTAAATATTTTTATCATGCCACACGCAACCCTCGCTTGCGTTCGCTTACCGTAGTTTCTCACAACAACGACATAAGAAGAGGGAGAACAAAGGGTCATCTTTCGTTCTCTCGATGCAATCGCATATTATCCAGTTTAAATATGCAATGATTCGTGCGGATACGAACGCGGCAATGTACGCATGCGACAGTCAGTCGTACTTCAGCACACTTCAGAAAAGTTTGGAGTTTCACGCACCAGAACAGCGAAAAAAGAACGGAGAAATCCAAGTGCAGTGTTAATATATGAGTATCCTCGCATGCAAAGCAATTCTCAGCGTGTCTGTGTACGATTAATAACATTTACAAGAAATCAACAAGTACATAGACTGCATAGGTAAAAATATGGGTGAAATTGATATAATGTAGTGTTTTATGTGCACAAAAGTATATTTGAAATCTTGAAAAGCTGTATCCTAAGTAGGAATCATAAGGACACATAATTTTTCTTATACTAGCGAAAAAATATTATGATTTCTGCGGTACAATTTTCTATATACAATTAGTAACTATATTACATTGGTCCAAAATTCTAAAAGTATATATGTATTTCAAAAAAATATTTACTATGTATATATTAATGTATATTTATATGTACATATGTATTGTGTCTTAGTTGTGTTTCCTAATGTTTTCCTAATTAGAAAAGAAATTCGATTTCTGTATGATCACTTGATTCGTTACTTTATGACTGTCGCTTAAGAAATTACAAGATTGATACTGTGGCATTCATTTCATTGCCAATAGTACTGATAAATACGATCCTGAAGCCTTCATAATCTACAATATAACAATATTGATCTTATTAGTAATAAAGAAAAATATATGTACGTTATGTTTATATAAAAAAGTTTATATAGATTGAGTAGTTTAATACTAAGTTTATATAGACTAATAAAAAATTTATATGATAAAAAAACTTTCTCTCTTTTGGACAGTAATAATATTTTATTATTTGCTAGTTAACAAAAATATAGGTAACTATATGTCTACGTATAAAAATTAAAATATATGTTTTTTTCTTTAATTATTACATGTCTTACATTTGTGAAATATTCTAAGGACAATACTGCCATTTTGCCCGCCGTGAGCTTTAATTGCCTCTGTGATCTTAAAATTATAAATAATAAAACACGACTATCCTTAGCTTTCATATCGTACCAAGCAGAATTGTACGCTGCGTTTCCGATTGCTTTGCTCTATAAAAATGGAAATAATAAAAATAGAAATTGTATTTTTTTTTATAATGTTAGTTTCAATATCACAAACGTTAGATTATATATATTTTTTTATTGCTGTCATAATAATCTTTTGTTGTTAACCTTATTGTTCAAATATTCTCCAGCGAAGCAAAATATAAACGCTTCGAGATTTGTTACAGCATAAAATAAAAGAGATCTCACTATTTGTTCAGTGGCATTGGGATTGCCGATTGCCTACAATGTTGGGATAAAAATAAACATGTTCACATAGAAGTTAACAAAGCTGTCAATAGTGTTGGAAAGTTACATAAATGATGTTTTATACGTATTAAATTAATTAATAAGGTGTAAAAGATAATAGAGATCAAGGCCCGCAAATCCAAGTATGTAATTTTTATACACTTAAATATGTAAAATCGTGAAGTCACTTTTTACACATTTGTACGCGTCTGGCATACGTTTTAAAATCGTGTACTCGAAATCGTTGCAACAATTGAAATTGATATACTTGGGATCGCCAAATATTTTGATTATTGCAACGATTTCGAGTACACGTACATAATTTCAAAGCGTACAACCGTGTAAAAAGTGATTAAAGTAATTTTACACACTTAAGAGCGTAAAAATTACGCACTTGAATTTACAGTGTGTATAAGATATTAATTAATGCAATTGACTCTAAAGTGGAATAAGTATTTTTATATTTGAAATTTTAATAATTTTACTCACAGTTACAATAAGAAATGCTAATGAGCAAATCATCACCGTATTCAATGTAAATTGCAGCAAAGCGATGTTTGAATACAGATTTTCTATGTTCTCTGAAATTTTGATAATTTTTTGATGTTTCCGAATGATTTTCGTTGTGACAGTGACGAATGAATCATGCTTTTTCACGATATCTTTAGATCCAACTTCCGTCAACCAGCAAAGCAGGATATTGATTTGACTGCCCACGTGTAGAGTCTACAAATAAATTTTGTTATTTATAACAATGTGATTACAATTATTTATTTTATCTCTAAAAAATAGGAACATCATTATGTATAAATTTAAATTACACGAGAGCGAATTAGATCTCATGAAATAGATAATCAATATTTGAATTTGTATTCTAATATTTATTTAGATGTGTATGTGTATTATTTGCGGTGGATTATTAATAATGAATATAATTATATTTTTATATTATTTATGAATATAATTATTTTGCTTATGATACTTGCTTATGTAGATACAGGTTACCAGAGTTAGAAACAGAGCGTTGAATAAACCAGCTCCCCAACTGCACACCATCGCATAAACAAACTGCGTAGCTAATATCAGACTGTACTTGCGTTGCGTGTCTATAACGAACGGATATTCCATTTTCATCATGAGAGGCAATTCAGCTGTTCGATCGGTGACGTCGACATCAGCCAGGAGGATGCCAATGACGTATAAAAGCGCGCCGATTGTATGAAGAATAATTAATCCATTACAAATACGACTCGATAGTTTCGCTTTGCTTGCCGTTTCGCGCAACGCAACACCACTGTTACCGCAATCATTCCAGTCTTCCGCCATCATCGTCAAAATTTCGACGAATTTTCTACGAACGAATCGAATATTTTGAAATGATTGCAAGGTATTTTCACAACGTTATTTTCCTCTTTCTTTAAGTTTTAATTATTCAATTGTTTAATTGTCGCTTACCGCTGTTTCAACGAGAAGATAATGAGCTTAGCGGTCAGTTTCACATGCGCTAAAAAGCTACTCAGACAGTCCATCAAGTCAAAAAGATTGTCGAAATGAAAATGCGTTACAAAATACCGGTAGTGGAAGAATTCATCAATTGCTAGTGTAATCATCCAAAACACTCTGTAGAGTGGAACGCATGATATACCTGGCCAGACACCGAACATAGTGAGCATAAGTTCTACCGTGCGATTGATCGTACGTTTACTCCCCATAATTTTTTGTCTTTCTCTGCTATTGTCCATGTACAAGCAAGGGCATCAAAATCTAAGAACACTCTCGTCAAAGTATAAGAAACATGTGCTTTCGTCAAAATTATATTCACGGCTACGTTGTGGAAAATTTGCGAGAAGACTGAAAGATTCTAGAAGCAGCTCGTGAAACGAATAACGTCTTCGAGCGATTGACCACAAGTTGCTCATTAAATATTTTTATCTTGAGTGCACATCACGAAGAAATAGCCACTTATAATTTAAAAAAAAAAGAGAGCTAGTCGTCTTGCGTTCTATTCAGTGTTGACGATGCATTCACGAATAATTTGCTTAAATATGTAATGATCTATACGCGGTGTACATACATTCGCATCCAGCAATCTTTGGAATAGTCTAAGATCTAAGAGAACAAAAGGAAATTAGAGGGGAAAAGATAAAGACATTGACGGGTAATTGTGCACGAAATGTCATTTAACTGTCATAAAGTCTTAATTTCTTGCGAACAACCTTAGAGAAAGAAAAGCATCCGTCGATGGACATGAGACAGTTATTGTGATTATTTGCTTTAATAATTCAAAGTACATCGTACTCTGCACTACGTACACGAATGCATATCAAAATCAAACTTGCTTTGTATTCGATAAGAGAAATAAAATTAAAAATATAAGATATAAGACTCAAAGTGTTGAACAAAAATAAAATTATTATATAGCGTATGTGAATTACTCTTACGATTCTTTGAATCCTCGTTACTTGTAATCCACTTTCAGGTAAATGAAAAGAATTTAATATCGATTTTAATTAACATGTATTCTGAATTATTTATTTGCGCTTATATATGTATGCACTTGCACGATTTATTTAAAAAATAAAAGTAAAACAAATATTACAGTGATAAAGTAAAATACGATTTTTATTTGATATGTGCATATATTTTATACATAATAATCAAATTTAACATTTATAAGTTACTATTACATTATAGTTGTAGTAGTAGTACTAAGCAGTCTTCAATATACCGCTAGCATAACTGACGCGTAAGCTGCTGATACGTAAGATGCTTTTATAATCTATAACAATATTATGCGTTTATTACTAAATTGATGCATGAAGATATAGGCAATGTTAAAATAGAGGATATATATGAGATGTTATTTATATATGTGTTATAAAAACTGCAGCGTTATAAATAGTAGACATGGTTTGTATATTATATCATATTTTTAGAAGAAATTAATTTTTAGTACAGCAAAATATTTCGACAGTATTCTTACATTGACAAATCGTTCGAAGGAAAGATCCATTATTTTTCCAATTGTAATCGTCAACTGGTTTTGCGATCTCATTATCAAAAGCAAGATAATTCGGTGTTGTCTTGAAATCTACATTGATACCAATGGGAATCATATGCAGCATCTCCGATTGCTCTGCTATATACCGAAAGTTAAGAATAGAGAAAAATCATGAGTTTATTTATTAATAATTAGATACGCTATAGATGTTAACGTTAATCGTAGCGCTTAAATATTCTCCAGCGAAACACAAAATATGAATATCTCAAAATTCATTATGAGATAAAATCCAAAGGACTTCATTATAATTGTTGCAGCATTGGGCTTTCCAACTGACTGAAATATTAAAAATAATATTTTATAACAATAGTAATATTAAAGTAATTACTAGCAAGCCATTGAATATAAATTAATACAAGTTAATTATCTATAAACTTTTTATTATATAAAATTTCTTCCCACTGAATTATTGACTTTTCAGCGATAAGATTCATTACTTACTGTAACGAGTACAAAACCGATGCAACAGATAATCAAAGTATCTGATATGAATAGAATCAACGCAATGTCGGAATATAAATTTTCGATACTTTTTGAAAAGACTATAATATTCTGAAGTTTTTTAATTATTTTTCTTATTCTTGTTAGGCTCAATCTGTATTCGTTTTCCTCTGAAATGATTTCAGTCAATCACTGAGAATTTCGATTTGACCAGCTAAATGTAATACCTGAAAGATTTCAAAAACTATATTTTATCACGATCTTTTATGATCGCAGTAATTATACAATCGCAATAACAATTCGTTAATTAAATTGAAAAGGGTAATTAAAAAATTTTAAAACAAATGGTTTTACACGTACACACACTAGACAATTTCAACTCGCTCACCAAAACAATAAAAAGAGCGTTTAACATAATAACGGTGTTGCCACAGAGCATTGTGCAAAAGAATTGTATAATTAATATCAATCCGTAAATGAATCGTGTATCACTATTAAATGGGATTTTTTAAATGAGTGGTTGCATGGATATATCAGTTTCTTTTAAATTATTCGTGTCAAAGGTGAAAACGCTAACGTTGTACAACATAGCTATCGAAAAGACACCGAAGACGAAATTAACAAAATTATGACAGAACGGCTTTGCTCATTGTCACACGTACTAAAATTGGCACCGCTATTTTTCTTCCAGTCGCCATCATCGTTAGTATCTTATCGAATGTTCTACGAGCAATTTTATGAATTATTACAATAATAAAAAAAGAGTATTAATTTCCTATATATGTGCAAAAATTTATATAACATTGTGTGTATCTTACAAATACATATTATATAATATGTATACACATATTATATAATTTTTAAATGTATATTATATAATTAAAAATAATATAGTGCCTCTCTATGAAATTATTATTAATATCTTTGTATGATTCTCAAATTATAGCTATTGCATGTCTCACTGATTGAACCAGAAAATGACGAGTTTAGAAAAAAATTAACTAAAATTCAAGATTGCACTTAAGCCATCCATCAGATCGGAAATATCGATAGTATGTAAGTGTAAAATAATATATCGATATTGTAAAGATTGAGCGGCCACAAGTGTAACCAAAATAGTCTACACAATGGAACAGCGAGCTCGGACAGATATCAAAAATGCAAAGCGGAATTTCTATAAATTGGTTAATGGTGTTTGTTCCACATTCTTTTTGTTTTCACCTTTTTGTATTCTGTTTATTGTTTTTTCGTCTTCTTTTATAAAATATAGTTCGTATTACTGTAGAGTGCAATATTATTGAATCGTACAAAGCTGATCAATCATGCAATATGTAAAACTGAGTGTCTATATGAATTGGAAAGCCTCAAGAGAAGACGAAAGAATAAATTCTAGTCCCCTCACAGTCATTAAATATTTGTGTCTGCGTTTAAATTACATACGCAATTGCTATATTTTACCTGCTTTTGACGCTCATAAGGAAAAAAATAAGAAAAACATATCACTTAAATCGATTTTACAGATCGGTGCAGCAGTGAACGATTTGCTTTAAAAATTCAAGCAAATGTAGTGCAACACGCGAACACACATGGAATGTTAAATTCATAGCGGTGATCGTAAGAAAAATTTTCTACGTGTAAAACGCATGTTCGGAGAAAATCAAAAGCACCCGTCGTGATGACGATTTCAGATACGAGAAAACAAAAGAAAAAGGAAAAGAAAATTTATAACTCGGATGAATCTTCATCTTTCCTCCCTCTGTTTGTCGCTTCGTATAACATAGTAACAAAATGATGCAGTTAAAATGCAAGACGCTGTGCACGCAGAAAGTGTATAAAGTCGAAATGAAAATCGATGGGACTCGAAGCAGGGAGAATAATGAGTGAGCACGAGAAAGAGAGAAAGAGAGAAAATCACATAAGCTTACTTTGCTCGATTTCATTTAACACAACTTGCGTATTTCGAATTATTGATTTTTCTTCCGAGTTTATTCTGGCTTTCGATGAAAGTGCACGTGCAAGCACATTGACACATGTGACAGATAATAGAGTAGTAACATCAAAACATAGACTTTTTATGAGTTTTAATTTGTGCAAATTTTCTATAATCGACTTTTAATGTTCATTGAAATCACACGCACATGATATTGTATAAAATCTTGTTTCTCTTCGATAGAGCAAAAGCAAAATTGTGACGTAGAGGTTAAATCTTACAATTTGTAACAACGTTTTTTATGATGACATGTTAATATGTAAAATGAATAATTAAAATTATAATGAATCAAATTAATTGTAATTTGAAATATTATTATTTGTAATGCTTTATCAGGAAAAATAATATATATTATATTATAGATATATATAGATAATTATATTATAAATATAAATATTATAGAGAAAAAGAGAGATTAAGGATGATGAAAGAGAGAAAAGACAAGATATACAAAGATAGGAAAAGAAATAAAAATGAGAGATCGAGATACTACAGGTATTAAGAACAATGTTGAGATATTTGAGAGAAAAATGAGTTGTGGAAAATGGCGGAATGCAGCGTTAGAGAATAAAAAAAGAGAGTGAATAGCAGAGAGAAAAAACACAAAACATACTTATGTGAAAAACAGCTAGAAAATACGGAAGTATGTGTGATTGTGCGATGGAAAGAAAGAGGCAAAAGATAAAGGGAGAGAAGAAAGAACGAGAGAGAGAGATTACCCTGAAGATATTAATAAAAGAGCCAGAAAAAAATTGTAAATAAGATAGAAATATGCGCAGCAAAGTCGGAAACTAAATAATTAAGAGTAAATAAAATATAGATTAATATAAATATGTATGATGTTTTGTCTCGCACGCATAAACATGAGATGTGCAGAATGACGATAAAAAATAGTAAAAGAGAGAATAGAGCATAAAAAATATAGAACTAAAAGCGCAAATGTTATTTCTATCAATTAATTTTTAAATTTTGACTATATTATTATATAAATTGTTTACAATTCTTCATAGTTGACCATAATTAATTCTTTTTTCAGGACACGGCCAGCAGCAAAGATACAGGACGCCGATGCTTTCATAATCTGTAATGATAATGAAGTAATAATAATAAAGAGTGGAGAAAATGGATAAGAACTTTAAAAATATAATAATTATGTTTCTAAATACAATGGAGTTTTTTCAGTTTACACACTGATGAAGTGTTTTAATGACAGATCCATATCTTTTCCAATTGTAAATGTTTTTATGATCTTAATTTATGAAATGATGAAATGATCTTAATAATGATTCAATAAGCGTCCGCGATATGTTGCGCGTTGAATAAAACTGAAAAGTTTTTCTAATTATTTACTATTATTTATTATTTAGAAACATAATTTATACATTATATAAAACATGATAAAATAATTAAAGCTGTGAAGGTCTATATATATATGTATATATATAYATATATATATATATATATATATATATATATATATATATATATATATAAAACAAGAATCAATTATCGTTCCTTACGTAACTACAGTCATTAAATTGGTTTAAATATAAAACTCTAAATATTATTTTCCGTTGTTGAGATTAAAATTTACAGGGTAGTTTGCAATAATAATTAAATGCCACTCATTAACAACATGAAACGTTATATTCAGACGACTTTAAAATGGATTACGAAATCGAGTTAATATTGAGTTAATAATAAACGCTGACCTTTATATTTAAGTATTCCCCGGCAAAACAAAAACTGAACGCCTCGAAGTTTCTGACGTAAAACAATAGAATCTTTATCAACTTGCGGAAGCATCTGTAGACCATTTATTAACTGTAACATTATTTACATTAATGTTCTTTACTCTTTTGACATCTTTGTCTTACAAACTATGCAATTACGATTTTCTAAAAATAAAATACCTTCTTTTGTAATTTTATTATGAAAAATTATCATTGAAAAATTGTTATGAAAAAGCATCATTGAACACATTATCAAATATAATGTTGAAAAATTTTCTTTATTTAAAGTGCAAATAAAAAATTATTTAGCTTTTTAACGTTTTAATTATATTATTAATCATTTTCGTTATTTTTAGAAAACTGTATTCTAGATATTTTTGTGTTTTTCTAAATAATATAGCATTGGCAATTGAAAATTTTGTGTGTGTGTGTGTGTGTGTGTGTGTGTGTGTGTGTGTGTGTGTGTGTGTGGAATTATTGCTAAAAATTAATTTTTCTAATTGATACCTTTCGATTTTAATTAATGATAATAATAACAACTTCTATGGAGCAAATAATTAAAATATTCGATATAAATTGCATTAGCGCAATGTAAGCAATAGAAGTTCTCAAATTTTTTTATATACAGAATGATATTCTGATGTTTCCTTATTAAATTATTCATAGCGATTCTGATTAAATCGTGCACACTCTTTCTGAAAAAACCGTTTTTGACTTTTAAAACATCAATTTTCACATGAAATTCTTAAAAATTACAACAAAAATTACAACAAAATTATGTTGAGACTATACATAGGCAATACTATGGCAACCATGTACAAGTCGATAATTGCATTCAAAAAGCGATGTAATAGATTAGCCAGTCATCGCATGCTGAAAATGCATTTTTCGTGCTTTCTTTCTAATCCGCGGCTATCATCTTCAAGATATTGCCAAACTTTCTCGATAAAAAGAAAAAAAACGAATTCTGTGAATAACTTTATAGAATAACAATCTAAAATTTATTATTTAATACCTATATTACATAAAGAAGAAAATTAGATTTAGAGAATAAACAAACTAATTCCCCATTATTGCGTCCAGATAATAATCAATTTGAAGAGCAACAAGCTGTATGTTAAAAAATTATTCAAATTGTTCATCAGCTCATCGATAATGCAATACGAAGTAAATTTACTGACAAAGAAGAATATTAAGTCTTAATTATTTTTCGGCCAACATGAAAAAAGTTCTAAAATGTATAAATATTATATATTATATATTATATTAAAGGGCTACTTAAATAGAATCAAGTTGTGTATTGCTTATATTTGGGAACATTGGGAACATGGAAGGAATCGTGATCAGCAACAATAAAAAATAATATTATCATATTTATTGATAAAAAGTTAAATAGAACATCAAGACATCAGAAAGTAACATGAACTTGTTAAATATCTATAATTTGAAGGAGATTTTCGAATGATTAATGAGTGAAAAAGTCCGATACAATATAATCATTTGGTTCCGAGCTCTGGCTTTGAATAGCAAACATGCTTATTAAGTTATACTTATGTAAGTAACAATTCTTGCTATTTAATTTTCTTGATGTCTTAATGTCTTATTTAATATCTTTTTCTCAAAATGTGATAGCATTATTGTTTTCGATGACGATTCTTCTCATGTTTCTGATGTTCTCCCAAGATAAGCAGTACGCTATTCAATTCCGCTTACTTCTTTAATATGATACATAATTTATGTACATTTCTTCATGTTAGTCTAAAAAATTTAATATTTCTCTTCGAATGACAATTAATGTCACAAATCAGAATAATTTCAAAATGATGCATGACACGACGAACCAAATACAAAGGATACGAAGAACAAATTTTATTTTATAGAAAAAATGTGCATGACGATCGTTTTCGTAATTGCGAGAAAGAAAAATTCTCTATCAATGATTATAAAAAATTGGATTGGTGATCTCTGTATTTCTTGCTCGAGAAATATCGTTAAATGACGTTCGCTAAAGATTGGAACGCAAAAACACATCGCATACAATTGATCAGAAATGATTAATTATTAAATATTTTCTTGATACTGGACATAAAATCTTTGATTTCAATTATAGATCAGCGATTACGAAATTGTATAGAGAAACAGAAAATTTAAAAATGTTTTCCTTTATTTTATCCTTTTCTTCTCTTTGTCACTCTTTTTCTCAACAGGTCTCAACGCAGAATCATGAAGTTTAAAAATGCAAGACATCGTGCGCGTAGCAAGAATAATGTTCGAATGGAAATCTCGCAAAAAAGTAAAAGAAAATTTATCAAGACAAAGTGGAGCGACCAATGCCAAGCGGGAAGGGAAAACAACATGGGGTGGCATTGTTCATTTAATAAACATATTGTATATCTCAAGTCATCGATCTACCACCTGGAAGTCATATGTTTAGTCACCCGATCGCATGCAAGTGCAAGTGTGCGACGACATAGAAGAAAATGGTAAGTAATTATTGTAACGTTTTTTTTAATTTATGTGCAAGTTTTTCTGCAACTAAACAATACCAAACTACTAATTGTAAATGATCATCAAAAATTTTATGAAATTAAAATATAATTTTGCTTCAATATATTGCAAGTAGAATCGATAGAAAGGAGCCCGAGGTTTTTACAATCTGTAAAAGTATTATTTGATTATTATAAAAATATCGATGCTGATATTATAAATATTTAAATTCGATGTTTATGTGAAAAATTATTTATTTGTCATTTAACTTATTTAAAAATTATATAACAATGTAAGTATTGCAGCAAATGTTAATTGTTATTTAAATAAATATAAATATTAAATAAATGTGTGTATATGTTCATAAGTAAGTTCAGGAATATTTATAATTTTCTTATATTTTTCGAAAAATTAAGTATCAGTAAAAGAAATCATATAAAAATGATTTTAAAAATGCATTTTGAAGAAGAAAAATTAAGCTATCTTTTAGTTTCAACATTTCAATTTTAAATTACATAAGATTAATCTTTTTAATATCTTCTTCTTAAATTTTTTTAAATACTTTTTTTCTTTAAATTCTCAATTTATTTTTAATTTATAGCGCTGTGATACTTAATGAAACAACATCGGACAAAAATTAACAAAATTTATTATAAAGGATACTTTTTCTAAGCTTTAAAATGTTTTTTTTTTAATTGACACGATATTAAAATCTGTGCTAAAATGTTTTACGTATAAAACAAATCTGTGTTCTTGAAATAAACTTACATTACTAAACTGTTCCAAAGTCAAATTCATTATCTTTCCAATTGTAATGGTTAATTGATTTTGTGATCTCATTATTAAGAATAATATAATTCTATTGTCTCTAGACTCTGATTCGTACCAGAGAGAAGCATAAGCAGCATCTGCGATGTTTTTACTCTATTGAATAATGAATCCTGTAGTTTTTAAAAACAATTACACAATACTGTTTATCGTTAACAATATTCGTCTCAAACCTTAGCGCTCAAATATTCTCCAGCGAAACAAAATATGAACGCTTCTGTCATCATAACGATGTAAAATAAAACGTTTCCGATTATAATTTTCAAAGCATTTGGTTGACCAATTGTCTGGAAAAAACATCTTAAGAGTAATGGAAAAGTGATAAAATGATGAATAATTAAAGATAAGAATTA
Source organism: Cephalotes varians (assembly GCA_037157785.1). Lineage (NCBI taxonomy): Eukaryota > Metazoa > Arthropoda > Insecta > Hymenoptera > Formicidae > Cephalotes > Cephalotes varians. The sequence continues at coordinate 1,043,267 of JANQDE010000063.1, forward strand.
TAACGCCCTTTTTTTCTGCAAATTCAACAGTGGTATCTATAGTGTACATTTCATTTTATTAATTCATAGAATTAATCGAAATTACTTACGGCAACAACTGTAAAACCCACGCAGCAGATAATCAAAGTATTCGTTACGAACATTACCATCGCAATATACGAATACAGATTTTCGATCTGCTCTGAAAAGGTGATAATTTTCTGATGTTTCTTGATTAACTTTTTTACCATAAATTGACTTGGGCTGCGTTTCCCTTTCTTCGGAAAAATTTCTATCAAACTCTCACAAAGAATATCGATTTGCCCACCTATATGCAATATCTAAAATATGCGTTTCCCTTAACGGCTATATTTTATTTAATGAGGATAATGTAGAAAATATTTTATTGCCTAGATTACATTTATGTTGCACAAATTTTTTAAAATTTTGCAAAAGCATAAGTCAAATTGCCAACAAATTATGATATTATTGACAATGTAGGCAATAAGAACATTATATTCCATTAATCAACTAATTGGTTAATATTAAGAAATTAATTTTTATAAATAGAAATAATAATAATAAAATTAGTGATAGTAATAGTGATAATAATTATAGTAATAATAGTAATAATCAGAATAATAACTGGATAAATAATTACAATAATAACTCACTAGATTTATGAGCAGAGCATTCAATAAACAGTTTGCGTCGGCACACAACAGCAAATAAAGAAATTGAGCAATTATGACCAATTCATATACGAATCTCTGGTTAACGTCAAATGGTAGATCCATTTCTAGAATGAGCATTCGTCTAGAAAGGTTGGAAATTTTGCCGTCCGTGTGTTTTATGAAAATTTTGCTGCTGTTAAAAATTATAGTCATTGAGTAAAGAATTAATGTCATGTTAGCGAAGCGCTGTGACAATTTGGCATTGCACGCCGTCGTAAGCATACTGAATTTCGTGCTGGAACGCTTTTCCCAGTCGACCGTCATCATTTTTAGTATCTTGTTGAATGTTCTACAAACGGTTCTTATTTATCGTAATCGTAACAATGGTCGCAACAAAGCGTTACGCAAATTATTGATGAAAAATTGATCAATTGTGCAATGATTTTTTTATCGATACGTGTCTGTTTATTCCCATTTTTAAATATAATAATAAATAGTAATAGTAATAATTAATAATTAACTTATTATGGTAATTGGTTTTTAATTTAATTTTATTACATTGTTTACGTTTGCAATTGCAAAATAATTTAATTTACTGACAAGAGTCAATAATGCAATAATTAATTATATTAAGATGTAATACTAAATTATGTAATTGACTTAATGTTATGATAATAAATAATTAATTAAAATAATATTTAAAACAAATTTTTCACTGATAGTGCGTATTACTATGTGCCTCACCGCTACATATCTCACCGCTGTTTACACCAAAAAGTGATGAGTTTAATAAAAAATATCGTATATGTCATTGCTATACCCAAAATGTACATTATCTCAGAAAATTCGATCAAATCGAAATGTGTTACGACATATCGATATTGACAAACTTGCTCGAGTACAATAGTGACAGTCCAGAATAGTCTACACAATAAAACGCACGACATGTTCGGCCAGATGCCGAAAATTCGAAGACAAATTTCTATCGCTTGACTAACAGTATGCTTTATTTTCATCATTATTTCTGTTATTATTAATTCCCTACTATTTTGCACTGTTAACATGTATCGATTCCGATAAGAAAATGTTAAACGATATTACGAAAAACATCTAATCGATCGCACGATGTTCACAATATAGTGTCTCTATACAAACTGGGAGCTTGAAAGAGAGTGCGAGTGGAAGGCACCCTCCCACGAATCGCGGATCATTAAATATTTTGATCGCACAGATTGCGTGCACCATTGTCGATAAAAGAAAATTTCCAGGTGGCCGATCGTCTTCCTCTCGAATTCTCAGGCAAAACTTTGGTGTAGCGCGTATTGCATTATTTTCATTAAAAATTTAAGCACTAAGAGGTAGCAACACGCGAACGTAGAGGATGTTATACCTTATTGGATGACCTTAAGATAAGTTTTATATTTCCGTGAATGGGGGAGAATTTTTTGTGAAAATGGGATATCAAACGTGAAAGCTTCTCTTTCCGAGATTTTCTTCAATATCGAAAAATATTCTTCCCCGTGCATTACGATAAGTGCGGATGGTATGTATGCGTTTACAAGTTATTCTCCTGTAATATGTAAATCTCGATTTTGGATGAAGCTCTGGAGTACGTTAGGCTGCACACAACAATCGTGAAAAAGTAAACCCTAAGCAGAAGACGGGAAAAAGTGATGAGTGAAACTTTTTACTCCAGTACAGAATAGCGTTCCTTACAAATGGCATAATATAAGTTGTAAAAAATATGGTAGAATGTACAAAAGTTTCGTTAAGTTTTATAAGAAGTATTTTTCTCTTTCTCTCTCTCTTTCTCTCTCATGCTAGGGAACCGAGAGGAACGTTCCTATTGGCAGAGAAGTATTCTCTATCAATGATTTTTAAAGCATTGAACATCGGCATGTTTTGTATGTTTCCTGAATCGAAGAGAATCGCAAAATAATTCGCTGAAAATCGGAATATGAAAACGCATTGCACGCAATTGGCTGGGATTTCAATTTAGTCATTAAATATTCTTTTGTTATTCTCGGACACAAAATGCTCGATTTTAACAATAGATTTACGATTACAAAATTATTTAAAAAATAGAAAGTTTTCAAAATTAATTTCCTTGTTTTATTCCTCTTTTCTTTCCTTGAAACTCTTTTTCTTATCAGAATAATGCGATAGCGACGAATTATATGGCTTAAAAATGCAAAACACGCGTAATAAAAAAAGAATGTTCGAATGGAAGTTTCGCGGAAAAGAAAAAAAAATTGTCAAAACTCACAGAGTAGACCGAACATTGTCAGACGGGAAGAAAAAGTAGCACGGGATGGCATTGTTCATTTATTAAATATTGCTATCGATCTATTGTCTGAAAATCACATGTTTAATCTCACCTCCGATCGCATGTAAGTGCAAGTGTGCGACGTACATGGAAGAAAATGATGAGTAATATTGTAACGATTTTCGTCATTATTAATTTATGTGTAAGTTTTTTTACAACTATACAATACCAAATTACTAATTGTAAACGTTCATTAAAAATTTTACGAAAATAGAATACAATTTTGCTTCAATATATTGCAAGTAGAATCGACAGGAAGGAGCCCGAGGTTTTTACAATCTGTAAAAGTATTATTTGATTATTATAAAAATATCGAAGTTAATATTATAAATATTTAAATTCGATGTTTATGTGAAAAATTATTTATTTGCCATTTGACTTATTTAAACATTATATAACAATATAAATATTGCAGCAAACATTATTTTTTATTTAAATAAATATAAATATTAAATAAATGTATATATATACTGTTCATAAGTAAGTTCAGGAATATTTATAATTTTCTTATATTTTTCGAAAAATTAAGTATCAGTAAAAGAAATCATATAAAAATTGTTAAAATGTATTTTGAAGAAAAAAAATTAAGCTTTCTGTCTTTTAGTTTCGACATTTTAATTTTAAATTACATAAGATTAATTTTTTAAATATTTTCTTCTTTAATTTTTTTTAAATATTTTTTAAGTTCTCAATTTTTTTTAATTTATAGCGCTGTGATTACTTAATGAAACAACATCAGACAAAAATTAACAAAATTATTATAAAGGATGCTTTTTCTAAGCTTTAAATTGTTTTCTTTAATTGATACGATGATTTTTTTATAATTCATACTTTTTGCATAAAAACATAATTTTTATAAAATGTTTTTAACTTTGAAAGTGAAAGAAATTGAAAGAAAAAAATTGATATTGAAAGAAAAAAATGTTTGTTATAATGTGTGCTTGAATGATTTTAAATTGTGACATTCTAATGAACAGTTAGCGTTTTACACTTAATTTATTCTTTTTATATTTCTTGACCATGTTCTCTGTACTTTTAACCACGGTTTAATTTTTATACTTTCGACGTTTGCATTTTTACATAATTATTATTATCATGTGGGATGCGGAATATATACGATCAAATTTGTTACTTAATATTGTGATCATGAGACATAATTTGAAAAAACATCCAATCGTAACGGACATGAATTACATATAGAAGAACAAAGGATTGATTCTACTGATGGCTCTAAACCTCTGTGATATGTCCAATCGTACGCCAATCTTGGAAGATTACTATGGACTGAAGAAGGCTAAAAAGTTAGCCAAAACGTTTCAATTATTATTAAATTTATATGACACTCATTTATAAGAATCATTCTTATATGTGCGGTTAACCGCGCTGATTCCCAGTAGCCCTTTTGGTTTGTAATTGTTTTATTTATTGGGAATCGTAACCTATATCAGAAAGAAGAAAGATTCCTTTAATAAAAATAAAAATAAAGTGTCATTAAGTGTGTGTATTAAAAATGGAAAGTCGATATATCAGCTAAAACGGTTAAAATGCATTTTTAAAAATTTCTCAAATTTTTGTACCGACATACTTAACTTTTCGTGAAATGTGAAAAAATCGCAAGCGTTCTCAAACTTATGAACGGTAGTGTATACAAAAATTATAATTGTTAACAATGTTTTATTAATATTTATTTAGATTTTAGACAATAACACATTTTGTCTTTATTCTAATTATTTGCAGAATAATCAGCATAAAATCTGTGCTAAAATGTTTTGCGTATAAAACAAATCTGTGTTGTTGAAATAAACTTACATTACTAAATTGTTCCAAAGTCAAATTCATTATCTTTCCAATTGTAATGGTTAATTGATTTTGCGATCTCATTATCAAAAATAATATAATTCTATTGTCTCTAGATTCCGATTCGTACCAGAGAGAAGCATAAGCAGCATCTGCGATGTTTTTACTCTATTGAATAATGAATCTTGTAGTTTTTAAAAATAATTACACAATATACTGCTTATCTATCGTTAACAATATTTGTCTCAAACCTTAGCGCTCAAATATTCTCCAGCGAAACAAAATATGAAAGCTTCTGTCATCATAACGATGTAAAATAAAACGTTTCCGAATATAATTTTCAAAGCATTTGGTTGACCGATTGTCTGGAAAAAACGTCCTAAGAGTAATGAAAAGTGATAAAATGTTGAATAATTAAGGTAAGAATTATAATTATTTTTCTATTTTGTAAATTCAACGTAGCGGTAGTATAAATTTAACTTTATTAATTCATAAAATTAATCGAAATTACTTACAGCAACAACTGTAAAACCCAAACAGCAGATAATCAAAGTATCCATTACGAACATTACCAAGGCAATATACGAATAGAGATTTTCGATCTGCTCTGAAAAGGTGATAATTTTCTGGTGTCTCTTGATTAACTTTTTTATCATAAATTGATTTGGGTTGTGCTTCCCTTTCTTCGGAAAAATTTCTATCAAATTCTCACAAAGAATATCGATTTGACCACCTATATGCAATATCTAAAATATGCGTTTCCCTCAACGGCTATGTTTTATTTAATGAAGATAGTAAAGAAAATATTTTATTGCCTAGATTACATTTATGTTGCACAAATTTTTTAAAATTTCGAAAAAGCAACATAAGTCAAAATTGCCAACAAATTATGATATTATTGACAATGCAGGCAATAAAAACATTCTATTCCATTAATCAACTAATTGATTAATATTAAGAAATTAATTTTTATAAATAGAAATAATAATAATAGTAATAAAATTAGTGATAGTAATAGTGATAATAATTATAGTAATAAAGTAATAATCAGAATTATAACTAAATAAATAATTACAATAATAACTCACTAGATTTATGAGCAGAGCATTTAATAAACAGGTTGCGTCGGCACACAACAGCAAAAAAAGAAATTGAGCAATTATGACTAATTCATATACGAATCTCTGGTTAACGTCAAATGGTAGATCCATTTCTAGAATGAGCAATCGTCTGGAAATGTTGGAAACTTTGCCGTCATCCGCATGTTTTATGAAAATTTTGCTGCTGTTAAAAATTATAGACATTGAGTAAAGAATTAACATCATGTTAGCGAAGCGCTGTGACAATTTGGCATTGCACGCCGTCACGAGCATACTGAATTTCGTGGTGGAACGCTTTTCCCAATCGATCGCCATCATCCTTAGTATCTTGTTGAATGTTCTATAAACGGTTCTTATTTATCATAATCGCAACAAAGCGTTACGCAAATTATTGATAAAAAATTAATAATTGTGCAATGATTTTTTATCGATACAAGTCTGTTTATTCCCATTTTTCGTAATAATTAATAATTAACTTATTATGGCAATTTGTTTTTAATTTAATTTTATTACATTGTTTACGTTTGCAATTGCAAAATAATTTAATTTACTGACAAGAGTCAATAATTAATTGAATTAAGATGTAAATTATGTAATTAATGTTATGATAATTAATAATGTAATTAAATAAAATAATATTTAAAACAAATTTTTCACTGATAGTGCGTATTACTATATGCCTCACCGCTACATATCTCACCGCTGTTTATACCAAAAAGTGATGAGTTTAATAAGAAGTATCGTATACGTCATTGCTGTACCCAAAATGTACATTATCTCGGAAAGTTCGATCAAATCGAAATGTGTTACGACATATCGATATTGACAAACTTGCTCGAGTACAATAGCGACAGTCCAGAATAGTCTACACAATAAAACGCACGACATGTTCGGCCAGATGCCGAAAATTCGAAGACAAATTTCTATCGCTTGACTAACAGTATGCTTTATTTTCATATTTCTGTTATTATTAATTCCCTATTGTTTTGCACTGTTAATATGTATCGATTCCGATAAGAAAATATTAAACGATATTACGAAAAACATCTGATCGATCGCACGATGTTCACAATATAGTGTCTCTGTACAAACTGAGAGCTTGGAAGAGAGTGCGAGTGGAATGTACCCTCCCACTAGCCGCAGATCATTAAATATTTTGATCACACTGATTGCGTGCACTATTGTCGATAAAAAAAAATTTCCAGATGGCCGATTCTCTTCCTTTCAAATTCTTAGGCGAAACTTCGGTGTAGCGCGCATTGCATAATTTTCATTAAAAATTTAAGCACTCAGAGGTAGCAACATACGAACGTAGAGGATGTCAGACCGTATTCGATGACCTTAAGATAAGTTTTATATTTCTGTGAATGGGGGAGAATTTTTTGAGAAAGAGAGATATCAAATGTGAAAGTTTCTCTTTCTGAGATTTTCCTGAATATCGAAAAATATTCTTTCCTGTGTATTACGATAAGTGCGGATAGTATGTATGCGTTTACAAGTTATTCTCCTGTAATATGTAAATCGCGCGATTTTGGATGAAGCTCTGGAGAACGTTAGGCTGCACACAATAATCGTGAAAAAGTAAAGAAGCAGAAGACGGAAAAAAGTGATGAGTGAAACTTTTTATTCCAGTACAGAATAGCGTTTCTTACAAGAGGCATAATATAAGTTGTAAAAAATATCGTAGAATGCAAAAAAGTTCCGTTAAGTTTAAAAAAAATATTTCTCTCTTTTTCTCTCTCTTTTTCTTTCATGATGGGGAACCGAGAGGAACGGTCCTATTGGCAGAAAAGTATTCTCTATCAATGATTTTTAAAGCATTGAACATCGGTATGTTTTATGTGTTTCCTGAATCGAAGAGAGTCGCAAAATAATTCGCTGAAAATTGGAACATGAAAACGCATTACACGCAATTAGCTGGAATTTCAATTTAATCATTAAATACTCTCTTGTTATTCTTGGACATAAAATGCTCGATTTTAATAGATAGATTTGCGGTTACAAAATTGTTAGGAAAATAGAAAGTTTACGAAATTAATTCCTTTGTTTTATTTCCCTTTTCTTTTCTTGAAACTCTTTTTCTTAACTGAATAAGCGATAGTCACGAATTATATAGCTTAATAAAAAATGCAAAATACGTAACAAAGAAAGAATGTTTGAATGGAAGTTCCGCGGAAAAGTAAAAAAAATTTTCAAAACTCATAAACTAGACCGAACATTGTCAGACGAGGAGAAAAAGTAACACGGGATGGCATTGTTCATTTATTAAATATTGCTATCGATCTATTGTTTGAAATATCACATATTTAATCTCACGATCGCGTGTGGAAGTGTGCGACGTATATAGAAGAAAATAGTAAGTAATATTGCAACGATTTTCATCATTATTAATTTATGTGCAAGTTTTTTACAACTATACAATATCAAACTACTTGTTGTTAACGCTCATTAGAAATTCTATGTAAATATAATATAATTTCACTTTAATACATAGCAAGAAGAACCGATATGAAGGATCCTGAGGTTTTTACAATCTGTAAGAATGTTATTTGATGTTGTTTATTATAAAAATATCGTTAAAATTATAAACATTTAAATTCGATATTTATGTAAAAAGTTATTTATTTGTCATTTGACTTATTTAAACTATTGTTTAAATACATAACAAGATAAATATTGCAGCAAATATTATTATTATTTATTTAGTTATTTAAATCAAATATATAAAATATAAATATGTATCGAATAAATATGTATTTACACTGTTCGTAAGTCCTGAAATGTTTTGTGATTTTCTCACATTTCATGGAAAATTAAGTATTTTTGTAAAAAAGAAAAATTATATAGAAAATTTTAAAAATGCACTTTAATATTAATATTAATATTTATTTAGATTTTAAAAAGCAATAACACACTTTTTGTTTTTATTCTAATTATTTACAGAATGATCTTTAGGAAAATTTGTGCTAAAAAGTTTTATGTATAAAGCAAGGTTAATATAAACTTACATTACTAAATTGTTCCAAAGTCAAATTCATTATTTTTCCAATTGTAATGGTTAATTGATTTTGCGATCTCATTATCAAGAATAATATAATTCTATTGTCTCTAGACTTTGATTCGTACCAGAGGGAAGCGTAAGCAGCATCTGCGATGCTTTTGCTCTATTAAATAATGGATCTTGTAGCTTTTTAAAGCAATTATGTAATACACTGCTTATCGTAAACAATATTCGTCTCAAACCTTAGCGCTCAAATATTCTCCAGCGAAACAAAATATGAACGCTTCTGTCATCATAACGATGTAAAATAAGATATTTCCGATAATACGTTTCAAAGCATTTGGTTGACCGATCATCTAGAAGAAATATCTTCAGACTAATGGAAAAGTGATAAAATGATGAATAATTAAAGATAAGAATTATAACGCCCTTCTTTTCCGCAATTTCAACAGTGATATCTATAGTGTACATTTCACTTTATTAATTCATAGAATTAATCGAAATTACTTACGGCAACAACTGTAAAACCCACGCAGCAGATAATCAAGGTATCCGTTACGAACATTACCATCGCAATATACGAATACAGATCTTCGATCTGCTCTGAAAAAATGATAATTTTCTGGTGTTTCTTGATTAATTTTTTTACCATAAATTGACTCGGACTGCGCTTTCCTTTCTTTGGAAAAATTTCAATCAAATTCTCACAAAGAATATCGATTTGACCGCCTATATGCAATATCTAAAATATGAATTCTTTTCAACGACTGTGTTTTTTTTAATAAAGAAAAATATTTGATTGCCTAGATTATATTTATGTTGTATATTACACAAAATCTTTTAAAAATTTAAAGCAGCATAAGTCAAAATGCCAACAATCTATCATATTATTAATTATGTAGGCAATAAGCACATTACATTCCATTAATTAATTGATTGATTAATAATAAAAAATTAATTTTTATAAATAGAAATAATAATAATAGTAATCATAAGAGTAAAAACAATATAATAATAACAACAACAACAACAACAACAACAACAACAACAACAACAACAGCAACAACAACAACAACAACAATAATAATAATAATAATAATAATAATAATAATAATAATCAGAATAATAACTAGTGAAATAATCACAATAATAACTCACTAGATTTATGAGCAGAGCGTTTAATAAACAGTTTGCGTCGGCACACAATAGCAAATAAAGAAACTGAGCAATTATGACCAATTCATATACGAATGTCCGATTAGCGTCAAATGGTAGATCCATTTCTAGAATGAGCAATCGTCTGGAAACGTTGGAAATTTTGCCGTCATCCGCATGTTTTATGAAGATTTTGCTGCTAACAAAAATTACAGCTATCGAATAAAGAATCATCGTCATGTTAGCGAAGCGCTGTGACAATTTGGCATTGCACGCCGTCGCGAGCATACTGAATTTCGTGCTGGAACGCTTTTCCCAGTCAATCGCCATCATCGTTAGTATCTTGTTGAACGTCCTACAAACGGTTTTTATTTGTCATAATTGTAACAATAGTCGCAACAAATAATTATGCGTCATCACCATCGAAGAAATTTTTAGTTGTGCAAATTTTACATATCTGTTCATTCCCATTTTTCGTAATAATTAATATTTAACTTATTACGGCAATTTTATTTAGTTTTATTACATTGTTTATGTTTGCAATTGCTAAGTAATTTAATTTACTAACAAGGCCATTAATTGTTGAATTAAAATGTAATATTAAATATAATTAACTTAATGTTAGTGAATAGTTTAATTAAATAAAATGATATTTAAAAATAATTTTTCACTGATAGTGTGTATCACTACGTGCTCACCGTTGTTTACACCAAAAAGTGATGAGTTTAATAAAAAATATCGTATACGTCAATGCTGTACCCAAAATGTACATTATTTCGGAAAATTCAATCAAATAGAAATGTGTTACGATATATCGATATTGACAAACTTGTTCGAGTACGATCATGACAGTCCAGAATAGTCTACACAATAACGTGCACGACATATTCGGCCAAATACCGAAAATTCGAAGACAAATTTCTATCGCTTGACTAACAGTATGCTTTATTTTCATATTTCTGTTATTATTAAGTCCCTATTATTGTTTTGCGCCGTTAATATGTATCGATTCCGATAAGAAAATTTTAAACGATATTATGAAAAACATATGATCGACCGTACGACGTGCACAATATAGTGTCTCTGTACAAACTGAGAGCTTAAAAGAAAGTGCGAGTGGAAGGCACCCTTCCACTAGTCGCAGATCATTAAATATTTTGATCGGAACTTGCACAGATTGCATATTGTCGATAAAAAAAATTTCCAGTTGGCCGATTCTCTCTGTCTCGAATTCTCAGGCGAAATGGTAACGCGCATTGCATTATTAAAAATTTAAGCATTAGCAGATAGCAAACATGTAGATAGCACGCGAACGTAGAAGACGTAGAGACCGTACTCGCTGACCTTAAGTTAAGTTCTACATTTCCGTGAATGGGGGAGAATTTTTTGTGAAAGAGGGAAAATATCAAAGGCGAAAGTTTTTTTTTTCAAGATTTTTTTCCTCAATATCAAAGAATATTCTTCCTCGTGCATTACGGCTAGTTTGCACGCAATCACAAGTTATTCTTCTGAAATATATAAATCGCGCGATTTTGGATGAAGCTCTGTTGCACGTCAAATGCAGGTTGTGTGCAATAATCATGAAAAAGTAAACCAGAAATAGAAGATGGAAAGAAATGATGAATGAAACTTTTTATTTAAGTATCAACAATGTTTCTTGCAAAAGGCTTAATATAAGCTGTAAAAAATATCATTGAATGCACAAAGATTTCGTTAAATTGAAAGAAAATTGTTTTTCTTTCTCCTTCCTTTGCTCTCTCTTTTTTTATAAGCATTATAATATTCTTTGAACAATACGTAAATCTAAAATAATGTGAAATAATTTAAAATAATCTGATTATGCGAGATGAGTATTTGTTATGTATGTTTATATTTCTAGTTAGAAGTTATAAATACTATTTAAAATAATGTTGCAAATTTAATATTAAATATCAGTAAAATCGTTAAATGTGATAGTGCGATAAATTTATCTTAAAAATTTCTACAATATTATGAAAAGATTGCATGATGCTATTTAAGAAATTTAAACTGATTTGAAAATTTTTTCCAATTTTTTTTTATTGCAAGTTGTAGCTTGCAAAACAGATGAATATTCACCTTTCAACTTTTTTTTAAACTGTCGCAAGCGTTCCAAAAATGCGGACAGATACGTTGAGCATTCTTGTATATAATATATGTATATATATATATATATATATATATATATATATATATATATATATATAAAATATATGTATATATAAAATATTCTACACTTCAGAAGAGGAGGATTACCACTGCAGATATAATTAGATAGAATAAGACATCTGATATCATGACAAGCTTTCTCTCTCTCTCTCTCTCTCCTTTCTTTTTCTTCCTTGTTGAAAAATCGAGAAGAACGTTTCTATTGGCAAAGAAAAATTCTCTATCAATAATTTTTAAAGCATCAGACATCGATTCTATGTGTTTTCTTAATCAAAGAGAATCATAAAATAGTTCGTTGAAAATTGAAATGCGAAAACGCATAGCTCGCAATTGATCGGAACCAATTAACCATTAAATCAAGTGTTATTTTCGGATAAGATGCTCGATTTTAACAATAGATTTGTAATTGCGAAATTATTAAAGAAACAGAAAGTTTACAACATTAATTCTCTTGTTTTCCCTTTTTTTTTTTTGACACTTTCTTTTTCAACAGGATAACGGCGAATTGTGCAGCTTAAAAATACGAGTGCAAGCAGCAAGTATAATGTTCGAATAGAAGTCCCGCGAAAAAGAAAAATTGTCAAAACTCACAAAGTAAAGCGAACAATGGCGAGAAGAGAAAGCAGTACGAGGTGGCATTGTTCATTTAATAAACATTGCATATCTTCATCTATCTGGAAGTCACATATTTAATCTCATTCTCGATGGCATGTAAGTGCAAGTGTGCGACGCACATGGGAACAAATGATAAGTGATATTGCAACGATTTTCGTCATTTTTAATTTATGTGCAAGTTTTTTTTCAACTATACAACCAAACTACTAGTTATTAATGCTTATTAGAAATTGTAATATGTAAATAGAATATAATTTCACTTCATTACATTGCAAGTAGAACCGATATGAAGGAACCTGAGGTTTTTATAATCTGTAAGAGAATTATTTGATTATTAAAAAATATCGATGTTAAAATTATGAATATTTGATGCTTATGTAAAAAGTTATTTATTTATTATTAGACTTATTTAAACAATACATAACAATGTAAATATTGCAGTAAATATTATTTGTTACTTAAAACAAATATAAAATATAAATTTTGAATAAATATGTATATACATTGTTTGTAAGTTCGGGAATGTTTGTGATTTCTCGCATTTCATGAAAAATTAAGTAAAAAAGAATGTAGAAAAGTTTTTAAAAATGCATTTTAAAAAGGAAAGATAAAACTTTAAATCTGTCTTTTAGTTACAATATTTTAAATTTAAATTATATAAAATTTTTTTCTTTTAATTTCTTAATTCTTTTTAAAATTTGAAACGTTGTAGAGTTTAATGAAATATCGGATAAAAATTAACAAAAAATTATTTTAAAGAATATTTTTTCTAAGCCTTGAAAAGAAAAAAATGCTTATAAAATTTCAAATATCTTTATATTCATTTTATATAAAATGATTGTACATAAAAAGTACGATCTTATTGTGAAAAATCATCGTACCAATTTTCTGAAAATTGTATTTTAAAGCTTAGGGAGCATATTTTAAAATTTAATCTTTTGCTAATTTTTGCCGATAACATTTCATTAATCTACGTCACTGCAAAGTAAAAAATATAGGAAAAGCATCATGTCAAATTTTATGTAATTTAAGAACAAAATATGGATAAAATTAAAAGATAGATTTAAAGCTTCATTACTCCTTCTTAAAATGCATTTTTTTTTAATTTAAAGCAAATTCTTTTTTACCGAAATACTTAACTTTTCGTGAAATGTAAAAAAACACAAGGATTCCCAAACTTATAAACAATACTGTATATATTACAGAAATTATAATTGTTAATAATATTGGTATTTATTTTATAAATTTAAAAAAGCGTTACACACTTTTTATTTTGTTTTTATTTTAATTATTTGCAGAATAATCTTTGGCATAAAATTTGAGCTTAAAAGTTTTATATATAAAAAAATCTGAGATAAACTTACACTACTAAATTGTTCCAAAGTCAAATTCATTATCTTTCCAATTGTAATGGTTAATTGATTTTGTGATCTCATTATTAAGAACAATATAATTCTACAGTATCTAGAATTTGATTCGTACCAGAGGGAAGCGTAAGCAGCATCTGCGATGCTTTTGCTCTGTTGAATAATGGATCTTGTAGGAGTTTTTAAAAGCAATTACACATAATAATCTACTTATTTATCATGAACAATATATTTGTTTCAAACCTTAGCGCTCAAATATTCTCCAGCGAAACAAAATATGAACGCTTCTGTAATCATAACAATGTAAAATAAGACGTTTCCGATAATACTTTTCAAAGCATTTGGTTGACCGATCGTCTGGAAGAAAAGTAGTAAGAATAATATAAAAGTGATAAAATGATGAATAATTAGGGCAAGAATTATATAACGCTCTTCTATTCTGTAAATTCAACAGCAATATCTTTAATATATATTCCACTTTTTTATTAACTCATAAAATTAATCGAAATTACTTACAGCAACAACTGTAAAACCCAAACAGCAGATAATCAAAGTATCCGTTACGAACATTACCATCGCAATATACGAATACAGATCTTCGATCTGCTCTGAAAAGATGATAATTTTCTGGTGCTTCTTGATTAAATTTTTTACCATAAATTGACTCGGGCTACACTTTCCTTTCTTCGGAAAAATTTCCATCAAATTCTCACGAAGAATATCAATTTGACCGCCTATATGCAATATCTAAAATATGCGTTTCCCTCAACGGCTATGTTTTATTTAATGAAAATGATAAAGTTTGGAAAAATAGTTTGCTTAGATTACATTTATGTTGCACGAAATTTTTTAAAATTTTGAACCAGCAAAAGTCAAAATTGCAAACAATCTATAATATTTTTAATAATATAGGTTTAGATAAAAAGCAATAAGGACATTCCATTAATCAATTGACTAATATTAATATTAAAAAATTAATTTTTATGAATAATAATAATAATAATAATAATAATAA
Organism: Cephalotes varians; assembly: GCA_037157785.1. Lineage (NCBI taxonomy): Eukaryota > Metazoa > Arthropoda > Insecta > Hymenoptera > Formicidae > Cephalotes > Cephalotes varians. The sequence goes on from JANQDE010000063.1 coordinate 1,058,483, forward strand.
TAATAATAATAATAATAATAATAGTAATAGTAATAATAATAATAATGGTAATAATAGTAATAATAATCATAAAAATAACTACTTACTAGATTTATGAGCAAGGCATTTAATAAACAGTTTGCGTCGGCACACAACAGCACATAAAGAAATTGAGCAATTATGACCAATTCATATACGATTCTCTGGTTAACGTCAAATGGTAGATCCATCTCTAGAATGAGCAGTCGTGTGGAAACGTTGGAAACTTTGCCGTCATCCGTGTATTTTATGAGGATTTTACTGCTAAAAAAAATTACAGCTATCGAATAAAGAATCATTGTCATGTTAGCGAAGCGCTGTGACAGTTTGGCATTGCACACCGTCGCGAGCATACTGAATTTCGTGTTGGAACACTTTTCCCAGTCGATCGCCATCATTGTTAATATCTTGTTGAATGTTCTACGAATGGTTTTCATAGGTCATATTCGTAATAATGGTTGAAGCCTTATGCAAACTATCAATGAAAAATTTATAATTATGCAATGATTTTACCGATATGTTTGCGTATTCTCACTTTGCGTAATAATTAATAATTAACTTATTATGGCAATTTTTAATTTAGCTTTATTACAATGTTCACCTTTTCAATTGTCGAATAATTTATTTTACCGAGCAATAATTGTTGAATCGAGTTGTAATACTAAATTTAAAACTAATTTAATGTTACTGAATAGTATACTTAAATAAGATAATATTTAAAACAAATTTTTCACTGATAGTGCGTATCACTACGTATCACTGCTTCGTATCTCACCGCTGTTTACACCAAAAAGTGATGAGTTTAATAAAAAATACCGTATATGTCATTGTACTACCCAAAATGTGCATTATCTCGGAAAATTCGATCAAATAGAAATGTGTTACGACATATCGATATTGACAAACTTGCTCGAGTACAATAGTGACAGTCCAGAATAGTCTACACAATAAAACGCACGACATGTTCGGCCAGATACCAAAAATTCGAAGATAAATTTCTATGGCTTGGCTAATAGTATGCTTTATTTTCATGTTTCTGTTATTATTATATATATAATTCTCTATTGTTTTGTGCTTTTAATACACACCGATTTTTTTCGATAAGAAAATTTTAAACGATATTATGAAAAACATTTCAATCGTACGATATGCACAATATAGTATCTCTGTACAAACTGGGAGCTTGAAAGAGAGTGCGAGTGGAAAGCCCCCCACTAGCCGCAGATCATTAAATATTTTGATCGCACAGATTGCGTGCACTATTGTCGATAAAAGAAAATTTCCAGGTGGCCGATCCCTCTCGAATTCTCAGGCGAAACAATGGTGTAGCGCGCATTGCATTATTTTCATTAAGAATTTAAGCACTAGCAGATAGCAACATGCAAACGTAGAAAACGTTAAATTATATTCGGTGACCTTAAAATAAGTGTTATATTTCCTTGAATAAGGGAGAATTTTTTGAGAAAGAAGAAAGATGTCAAAGGCAAAAGTTTTTTTTTCGAGATTTTGTTTTCTCAGTATCGAAGAATATTCTTCCTTCTGCATTACGGTAGGTGCGGCTAGTGTGCATACAATTGCAAGTTATTCTCTTGATATATGTATGTAAATCGCATGATTTTGAAGCTCTGTTGCACGTGAAATACAGGTTGCGTGCAGTAATTGTGAAAAAGTAAGCTAGAAGCAGAAAACGGGAAAAAGTGATGGGTGAATCTTCCTATTCCAGTATCAACAGTATTCCCTACAAATGCATAGTATAAACTGTAAAGAATATCGTAGAATGCAAAAAGTTTTGTTAAGTTTTCAAAAATTTTCTCTCTTTCTCTCTCTCTCTTTCTCTCTCTCTCTCTCTCTCTCTCTCTCTCTCTCTCTCTCTCATAGGTATTATAATATTATTTGAATATTATGAAAATCTAAAATTATATTTGATTATGTGCGATGGAAAACGTTGTAATCAACATCATATAGTTACGAATAATTCTACAAGTATTGGCTCATTTTCACAAATACACATACATCGATATGTGACGTTACTGCTGAATATTTATATTTATATTTTTATAAATAATTTATATTAATATTTATTATGTTTATATTAGTTAAAACTTATAAGTACTGCTGTTACTGCTCAAAAATAATGTTGTATTGCGCGCAATTGACCGGGAACAATTAATCATTAAATATTCTTTTATTATTCTCAGACATAAGATAAAATGCTCGATTTTAACAATAGATTTGCGATTATGAAATTATTAGAGAAACAGAAAGTTTATAAATTTAATTTTCTTGTTTTGCCCCTTTTCTTCTCCTTGACACTCTCATTCTCAATAGAGTAATGCTATATAGCGGAGAATTATGCGGCTTAAAAATGAAAGACGCAAGTGCGTGCAGCAAGTGTATAATGTTCGAATGGAAGTTCCGCGGAAAAATAAAAGAAAAATTATATCGAGATTCTCAAAGTGGAGCGAACAATACTTGACGGGATGGGAAAGAAGCATGGGGTGGAAAAGAAGTATTGTTCGACTTCATTTAATAAACGTTACGTATATCGAATTATCGATCTATCGCCTGTGAGTCTCGAATTTATTCTTACTCTCGACCAAAACGCATACACGCGTGCAAATGTGCGACGCACATGGAAGAAAATGGTAACTAATAATACAACTCGTTTTTGTTCCTTTTAATTTATGTGCAAGTTTTTTGCAACTAAACAATATTAAACTACCAGTTGTTAACGTTTATTAGAAATTCGATAAATAGATTGAAATTCTAAGAAATAAATTGAAGTTTCGCTTCAATATATTGCAAGTAAAACCGATATGTAGGAGGCTGAAGCTTTTACAATCTGTAAGAATATTATTTGATTATTTTAGAAACATCTGTGTAGAAAATCTGAATATTAAAATTCAAGGCTTATGTGAAAAATCATTTATTAATTATTTTATTTATTTTAATAATATTGTATATAATGTAAGTATTGCAACAAATATTATTTCTTAGTAAAAACAAATATGAATATAAATCTAAATATTAATTTAAAAATATAATATATATATATATATATATATATCAAAAATTAATTTATAATAATATTTTATATTTAAAAAAAACAAAGATATTTTTTAATTTTTATTTATTTTATATAATTATTTGTAGAATAATCTTTAAATTGTAAAATTTATGTCAAAAAGTTTTACGTATAAAATAAATCTGAGAAAAACTTACACTAGTAAATCGTTCCAAAGATAAATTCGTTATTTTTCCAATAGTAATCGTTAGTTGATTTTGCGACCTCATTATCAAGAACAATATATTTCGAATGTCTCTAGATTCTGATTCGTACCAGAGGGAAGCGTAGGCAGCATCTCCGATGCTTTCACTCTATTGAATAATAGATCTTATAGTTGTTTAAAAGTAATTATTTGCTTATTTATCGTAAACAATATATTCATTCTAATATGTCTAACCTTAGTGCTCAAATATTCTCCAGCGAAACAAAATACGAATGCTTCCAAATTCATATTAAAATAAAATAAGATGGTCCTAATTATATTTTTCGAAGCATCGGGTCTACCAATTGACTATTAAGAAACGGAATATCAAAAAACATTTTAAGAGCAATGGAAACGTGATAAAATGACGAATAATTAAAGAAATAGTTCTCTTCTATTTTGAAACTTTAACAACAGTTTTCATAATCTACACATTCCTCTATACATTCCATAGAATTAATCAAAATTAAAATACTTACCGTAACCATTGTAAAACCCAAACAGCAAATAATCAGAGTATCTAATATGAACAGCACCATCGTGACATACGAATACAGATCTTCGATATATTCTGAGAAGATGATGATCTTCTGGTGTTTCTTGATTACTTTTTTTACTATAAAATGACTCGGGCTGCACTTTCCTTTTTTTGAAAAAATTTCCATTAAACTTTTACGAAGAATATCGATTTGACCGCCTATATGCAAAATCTAAAATATATATTTTCTTCAACTGTCGTGCTTGATAGAAATTGCGAAAAAATTTTTATATCTAATTTAAGTTTATGTTACATAAAATCTTTTAAAAGAAGCAGCATAACTCAAAATTACCAACATACTTTTTTTGATAATATAGGCAATCGACACTTGTACATTTTGCCAATAAAACTAATAATAATTGATTCTATAAAATATTAAGAAAATAATTTTTATAAATAATTAAAATAATAATAATGATAATAATGACAATAATAATAATACCTTGGTCCAGCAAGACTCACCAGATTTATAAGTAGGCCATTTAATAAACCGATTGCGTTGACACACATCAGCAAATAAAGAAATTGAGCAATTATGATCGATTCATATACGTATCTTTGATTAACGTCAAATGGCAGATCCATTTCGAGAATGAGTATTCGTGTGGAAACATTGGAAGATTTACCGTCATCCACGTGTTTTATGAGGATTTTGCTACTAAAAAGAGTTATAGCTGTCGAGTAAAGAATCACCGTCATGTTAGCGAAGCGTTGCGACAGTTTGGCATTACATGTCATCGTGAACATATTGTATTTTGTGACAGAACACTTTTCCCAGTCAGTCTCCATCATCGTTAATATCCTGCTAAATGTTCTACGAACGGTTTTTATTTTTGATAATTGTGATAACGATCGCAATGAAAAATTATGCGAACCATCGATGAAAAATTCATCATTGTGTAATGACTTTTACTGATACTTGTATGCTTGTACCTTTTTTGCATACAATAATTAATTCATTAGAACTTTTGTCTTTAATTTAGCTTTGTTACATTGTTTTCACGTTTGCATTAGTTGTCAAATAATTATATATTTTACAATCAGAGTAGTAATTGTTAAATCGCGATACTAAATTAATACTAAATTTATATAACTAATTTAATGTGACTAAATAATAATGTAATTGAATGTAATTAAATTAAATAATAAATAAATTCTTCATTGATAGTTCATATTACTACGTCTCACCGCTACATATCTCACCGCTGTTTACACCAAAAAATGACGAGTTTTATTAAAAATATCGTATTTGTCATTGTTGAACTCAAAATGTGCATCATCTCAGTAAACTCGATCGAATGAAAATGCATTACAATGTAATAATATTGAAGGGCTAGCTCGATTACGAGCGAGACAGTCCAAAACAATCTACATAACGAAAGGCATGACATGTTTGGCCAGATACCGAAAATTCGAAGACAAATTTCTATCGTTTGGCTAACAGTATTCTTTGCTTTCATATTTCTGTTATTATTTTTTTTCTATTATTTTGCGTCGTTAACATGTATCAATTCGGATAAGAAAATTTTAAACGATTTTAGGAAAAACATCTGATCGATCGTACGATGTGCACAATATAGTGTCTCTGTACAAACTGAGAGCTTTCAAGAGAGCGCGAGTGGAAGGCTCCCTCCCCCGAATCGCGGATCATTAAATATTTTGATCGCAACGTGCATAGATTGCGTGCACTATTGTTGATAAAAAAAAAAGAAGTTTTTAGATAGCCGATCCTCTTCCTCTCGAATTCTAGCGAAATATGGTAGTGTAGCGCATTATTTTCTTTAAAAATTTAAGGAATAGGTAGTACGCGAACCATGTGTACGTTAAACCGTGCTTGGTTTTATCGCAAGAAAAGTTTTATATTTCTGTAAATGGAGAAGAATTTTTGAGGAAGAGGGAAGATGCAAAAGACAAAGTTTCTTTTTCCGAGATTTTATTTCTTCAATATCGAAGAATATTCTTTCTCGTGTATTACGGTAAATGCGGCTAGTGTGGATGTGCTCACAAGTTATTCTCCTGCAATATGTAAATCGCACGATTTTGGATTTCTGATGCACTTCAGATACAGGCTGCGACAACAATCGTGAAAAAGTAAGCCAGAAGCAGAAGACGGGGGAAACGAACTGCTGAGCGAAGTTTTATAGTGATAGCGTTTCTCGCAAACGACAATCATAACATAAGCTATAAAGAACATTGTAAAATGCAAAAAGCTTGTCGGTAATGTTTCAAAAATGAAAGCGCGATTGTTTCTTTTTCTTTCTCTCTCATAGGCATTGTAATATTGTTTGAACATTATGAAAATCTAAAGTAATATCTAATATTAATTAATATCTAATGAGAGATGAGCGAAATGATTCGTTATATAATTATACATATCAAAGTTTTATTTTACGCATAGAAGAAGAAATTGATTAACTAAATTATATTAGAAATAAACAATATTTAGAATATCACATAAAATAACAAAAATAATAATTTCTTTGTGTTACTACTGTGTGTTACTACTGAGGCTTTTATTACTTATTGTGGGCCGATTATCTATTCGAACTTATTGATCGAATGTTCCTGCAAAAAAAAAGGATTTAGAGAGGAAAATATAACAAAATAGAGAAGAGAGTGAGAAAATCTCGTGTTTAATTCAATAATT
>JANQDE010000063.1:1065054-1099168 GCA_037157785.1 Cephalotes varians
GTATTCTACAACTTTAGAAGTGGAATTATCACAACAAATAAGAAGATATAATTAATAATTAAGAAATAATTAAGAAAAGTAAAGTAGAATGTTAATAAACGTAATATAGATAAACCGAGCATGAAACATGAAACCTGTCATCCGCATGCGACAGAATAAGAACATCTCTCAGGGACTTCTCTCTCAAACAGAGAACACCTTCTGTTAGAGAGATAAAATGTACCTGAATTACGTTCCCTCTCTCGTGCATGCGGGAGCTACTGGCAAACCATTGTCTGAAATATGATGTATTCGGCCATTATATTATTATATATTATATGTTGTTGATGATAACGCTTATATTATCAGAAGCTTGATCTACAACAAAAAAAACAATTGCACAGTCTTATGCGGGTGATCAAAAAAGTTTGCCGTTTGTAAATCATTTTTGACATCGTAACTGCTATGTCGTTCTGCTGCGAAAAATTATGCTTTTGCTCTGATATGTACATGCAAGAAGAATGTACTTGATGATTCTAGTAATAAATAAAGCGATTAAGGGACTAAAGTTAGGCCGAATGAACCATTGTTAAAAGTATGGATCCACAGGAATTCAAATTGGAATAAATTGGAAAAAAGATATTGTGACAGCATGGTTTAGCGACAACCGGAAAGAAGACCAAATTCAGATTGTGAAAGAGATTTGAAAAAGTTAGGTCAGCAAAGCTGCTGCCTAGAACCACAGAGAGAAGGATGCATCCGATGAAGCTGCTATTTAGTGAAGACGATGTTTCTAATCAAAATCATCGGATTTATAACTTGATTCGAGAAGCGAGTTGGTAGCGGGGAAAAGAGAGCTAATGAATAGAGAAATTGTGATGCTCCGACGAGAATAATCTTCAAGAATCGCCCCAGAATAATCACTCCTTCGAGGACTTATGAACTTAAGAACGTGAGAAAATTATTAAGTGAATACATTAGTTCCGATAAAGAAATATAAAGTGAACCTACTATGTAACACTTAAAGGAAAACGCCTTAAAAAATATTAATTGAATCAAAATTGCGTGAAATGCGCAAAAGTGGTATCATTTACGAGCTGAGCTCAATAATCGAGCTTCATTAATCGAGGACGAATGATTGTGATACTCTCTTGTGGCAAATAGATCTATATTTATTCAGCCGTTAGAAAGGCTTTATTTATGATGTAAATTTGAAACAAGAGTCTAGAGAAAAATTAATTCTTCAGCGATTATTGCCACTACAAGTTTTGATTTTGGAGAACTAATTTTCTATATTAGAGAACAATTCTTTATCAATGATTTATAAAGCACCGGATAAACTTTGTATGTTCCTTTAATTAAGGAATATGGCGAAATAGTTTGCTGAAGATTGAAACGCAAAAGCGCATAATACATAATTGATCGAGAACAATCTTTATTAATTATTAAATATTCTATTGATGACGGACATAAGATGCTCGATTATAACCATATCAAATCAATGATTACGGAATTGTAAAGAAAAACAGAAAGTTTACAAAATTCTTTCCCTCTCGTTACTCTGTTTTCTCTCTTTTTCTCCTTCTCTTTTTTTCTTTTTTGAGGGTAACGTGATAGTGGCGAATTATAACATTTAAAAATACAAGACGCACAATGTTTGAATAGACAATAATGTTTAAATAGAAGTCCTGCGAAAAAATAAAAAAAAATTTTTTATCGGAACTTTCTAAGTGGAACAAACAATGCAAAAGGGAAAGAAAAGCAGCACGGGGTTGCATTGTTTGATCTTAATTAATAACCATTGCATATTTCGAATTATTGATCTATCGATTGGCAATCTCAAATTTATTTTCATTCCCGACAGAAACCAATACACTATGTGAAAGTGTATAAAGTGTATAACGCACATGGATGAAAAAGATAAATAATAATACTGTAGTAGTTTAACATTTAATTTACGTGCAAATTTTTTTGCAATTAAATCATGGCAGTTAACGCTTATTAAAAATTTAATATAAATAGAATATTGTTTTGCTTCAATACATTGCAAGTAGAACCGATATGTAGGAGGCTGAAGCTTTTATAATCTGTAAGAGAATTATTTCATTATTTTAAACATATTGATGTAAAAATTATAAATATTTAAATTTAATTTTTATGTAGAATATTATTTATTTTTCATTGGACGTATTTTAAAAACAAATATAACAATTATTTAAAAACAATATAACAATTTGAATATTGTAGCAAGTGTTATCTGCTTTTGAAATAAATATATAAAATACAATTATATAAAATATAATATAATAAATATAATTATAATAAATAATAAAATACATATACATTACAAAAAGTATTTGATAATAAAATTTTATTTATATTTTAAGAAAAGATAATTTTTTTTTACTTTTAATTAAGATTATTTTAGATTTGCAGAATAATCTTTTGTATAAGCCTTGTGCTTTTTTACACATAAAGCAGGTTTGAGATAAACTTACGCTACTAAATTGTTCCAAAGATAAATTTATTATCTTTCCAATTGTAATGGTTAATTGATTTTGCGACCTCATTATAAAGAGCAATATAATTCGACTGTCTCTAAAATCTGATTCGTACCAGAGAGAAGCATAGGCAGCATCCCCGATGCTTTTGCTCTATTAAGTAATGGATCTTATCTTTTAAAAGCAATTACATAATATTCTATTTATCGTAATATATTCGTCCTAATATCTAACCTTAGCGCTCAAATATTCTCCAGCGAAACAATATATGAATGCCTCCATATTCACAACGAGATAAAATAAGAGAGTTCTGATTATACTCTTCAAAGCATCAGATTGACCTATCGACTGGAATATTAAGAAAAGAATGTTCTGAAGATCAATAGAAAAGCAATGATAAAGTACAATGATTGAGCAAAGATAAAGTAATAATTAAGAGGTTAATAATTAAAGGCACTATTTATTTCATTTCGAAAATTTAATATCATTCAACAAATTCATTTAACATATATATTATTCGTTATCGTAGAATTAATTAAATTACTTACCGCAACAATTGTAAAACCTAAGCAGCATATAATCAAAGTATCCGATACGAACAACACCATTGCAATATACGAATATAAATCTTCGATGCATTTTGAAAAGATGATAATTTTCTGATGTTTCTTGATCACCTTTTTTACCATAAAATGACTTGGGCTACACTTTTTTTTCTTTGGAAATATTTCCATCAAACTCTGACGAAGAATATCGATTTGGCCACCTACATGTAATATCTAAAATATAGTGTTTAATGGAGCATAAGAAATATTTTAACATATAAATTAAATTTATGCTGTACAAAATCTTTTAAAATGTAAGAAGCATAAGTCAAAATTGTTAATAAACTATTTTTCATAATATAAGCAATAATCAGTAATCATTCCGTCAATCAATTGATAGCAAATTTTATAAAATATTAAGAAATTAATTTTTAAAAATAATAAAAATAATGAATAATAATAAATAATAATATCTTTTTGCGCAACAAAACTCACCAGATTTATAAGTAAGGCATTTAATAAACCGATTGCATCGGAACACAACAGCAAATGAAGGAATTGAACTATTATAACCGATTCATACACGAATCTTTGATTAGCGTCAAATGGCAAATCCATCTCTAGAACGAGTAATCGTGAGGAAACGTTGGTAGCTGTTCTGTCATGAATATATTTTACGAGAATGTTGCTGTTAAATAGAATTACAGCTGTCGTATAAAGAACCACCGTCATGTTGGCGAAGCGTTGCGACAGATTGGCATTACACTTCGTCACAAACATACTGAATTTCGTGCTAGAACCCATTTTCCAATCGATCGCCATCATTGTTAATATCCTGTTGAACGTTCTACAAATGATTTTCATTGATCATAATTGTGACAACAACCGCAACAAAACCATTGTGTAAACCGATGAAAAATTTGTCGTTGCAATGACATTACTGACGCATATCTACTCATTTCCTCCTTGCGTATTAATTTACCGAGTTTTATTTTTAATTTAGCTTTGATACATTGTTCACGTTTGCAATTGTCAAATAACTTATTTTACCGACCAAAGAAATAATTGTTGAATCGAGATATGATACTAAATGTATATAATTAATTTGATGTAATTGAATAGTAATTAATAAAATAATATTTAAAAAAAATTGTTCACTGATAGTGCACATCGTTACACTCAGCACTGTATCTCACCGTTGTTTACTCCAAAAAATGATGAGTTTAATTAAAAATAACGTATACGCCATCGTTGAACTCAAAATATTCATTATCTCGGAGAACTCGATCAAATGAAAATGCATTATGATATATCGATATTGAAACGTTTGTTCAATTACGAGCGTGACAGTCCAGAGCAGTCTACATAACAAAACATATGACGTGTTTGGCCAGATCCCAAAAATTCGTAGAAAAATTTCTGTCGCTTTGTTAACGGTATTTTTTATTTTCATATTTCTGTTATTATTTTCCTATCACTTTGCATCTTTAAAATGCATCAGTTCCAACAAGAGAATTTCCACAAAAAGATATTATGAAAAACACTCGATCGATCGTATGATGTGCACAATACGGTATCACTATACAAAATAAAATCTTGAGAGAGAGCGCGAGTGAAGACACCCTCTCATAAACCGCGGATCATTAAATATTTTGTGCGCAACGTGCACGTATTGCGTGCACTATTGTCGATAAAAAAAAGAAGTTTCTGGATAGCCGACTCTCTCCCTTTCGAATTCTCTGGCGAAATTGTAATGTAACGTTCAGTACGTTATTTTCTTTAAAAATTCAAGCAACAGTTGATGGCCATGCGCGAATATTCATAGAACGTTACCATGCTTGGCGACTACAAGAAAAGTTTTATATTTCCGTGTATGGGGGACAATTTTTTGAGGAATAGGAAAGATAGAAAATGCGAAAGTTTCTTTTTCCGAGATTTTATTTTTTTTTTAACGTTGTAAGATATTATTTTCCGCGTATTATGATGCGACTAGTCTGGACGCGTTCACAAGATATTCTTTTGAAGTAAATCATGCGGTTTTGATAAAATTATAGTGCACGTCAAATATACATGAACAATTGTACGTGAAAATAGCGCGTAATAATCGCAATAAAGTATTAAGTCAGAGGCAGAAGACGAAAAACCGACATAATGAAAGCAGAAGAAGACAAAAAAACGACGCTGAAGTTTTATAATCCAGTAGCAATGACATTTTCTACAAACGATAAGCTGTATGTTGCACAACCTGTAAAGAATATTGTAAAATGCAAAGAGCTTACATTAATCTTTCTAAAAAGACTGTTTTATAGCCATTATACGTAATATTATTTGAACATACAAAAATCTAAAGTGATATTTGATTATGCGAAAAGAGCATTCATCTTGTTTTAATGATTTTTTTGTGTAAAAAAAAATTGATTTTAATATATTAGAATTAATTGCAATATATTAAAATATCTTACGAGATAACAATAATATTTCTTTGACTGTTGTTATTAACATTTTTTTATTACTCATCTTATGATTTTGTAGTATTGTCCCATGCTACTTTTAACACCATTATAGCACTATCATGATATTATTGAGATTAAATTTAATTTATACCACAAGAAAGAAATATATGATGCCGATATCTTCATAATAAAATAACATATAATGTTAATCAACAGTGTTATAAATCTATTATTAAATATTAACGATCAATCAATTAAGCAAAACTAACTTCAAAAATTAAATTTTTTTCTTTCTAATATATACATCTATATATATATATATATATATATATGCATATATATATACATTTTTAATTATTCTGTAAAACATATATCTACTTTAATGTTAACTAAAAATTTTTTTGATGTTATTTTTTAACATGTAGAATATAACAACTTAAATTTTAGTTTAAAATTCATCGTGAAGTTTTATCTATATTTAATTACCAATAATTTATATTGATCGGAAGCATGTTATTAATGACGTTTATTGTAAAATTATCTCGAAGTTTAGCAATAAATTTTGGGACTTCAACTTCATAATTAAGTGTTCAAAACGTCAATCGCGTTAACAGGTGAAAAAACCACATTCGATCATTGAGTTCCTGCACATGTGAGCTGTTGAATGGAAATTCTCAGAATAAATGCTTGAAAGCAGTTGATGTATTAACGTTATTGTCGGTATTAGAGACTATAGGTTACTAAAGCAACCATGCGAAAGTCGATAATTGCATTTCAAACGCAACGTGATAGATTAATCAGTTTGTCGTCACGTGCATGCTGAACGGATCTTAAGCGCCTTCTTTCCAATCTGCGATTATCACCATCAAGATATCGCGAATCTAGATTGAAAAAATGAATACTGAATAATTTTCTGGAAAAATAATTTAAAATTTATTATTTAATGCACGTACAATATAAGAAAAACGATTTAGAGAATAATCTTACTAAATATTGATTCGTCCAGAAGTTAATCAATTTAAAGAGCAATCGCTGTACGCTAAAGTACTGCTCAAATCCATCAAATCCATCAGCTCATTAGTGTGATAGTGCAATACGAAAAAAGAATACTGACAAATTTGAACGACAATTACTGTTGCAAACCATAAAAATCAATGCAAAACGATTGGCATCAGACCAGATGCCAAAGATATGAAGAACAAATTTTATAGAAAAGCACTATGCTCGTAGCAATCATTCTCGTAATTACAAAACAAAAATTTACTCTCAATGATTTATAAATTATACTGGACATTGACGAGATCTGAATCTTTCCTTGACCAGGAATGTCACAAAATAATTAGCTAATAATTAAAACGCGAAAGGGTATCATTACTTCACATGCAATAAACCGGAAACGATTAATTATTAAATATTTATTTGATATTGGACATAAGATATTCAATTTTATAAATCTGCGATTACGAAATAGTATAGAAAAAAAGAAAGTTTATAAAATTTATTCTCACTCTTTGTCTCTTTCCTCTCCTTATTACTGCTTTTAATAGGATAATGCAATAGCAATACGGCTTAAAAATGCGAGATGCCGTGTGCAAGTATACAATGTTCAAGTAAAAGTCCTATAGAAAAATTTAAAAAAAATTAACGGATCTCTTAAAGTGATGCGAATAATGCACAGCGAGAGGGAAAAACAGCACGGGATTTCATTGTTCATTTAATAAACATAGCGTATTTCGAAATATCAATCTACCAACTGGCAGTCTCAAATTTATTCGAGTTTATTCTTATTCTCGACCAAAACGCATACAAGGTGTAAGAATACTCATAAAAAAAATGGTAAGAAATACTGCAACAGGTTTTATCATTTTTAATTCATGTGAAAATTTTTTTGCAATTAAATCATGACTGCTAACGCTTAATAAAAATTTAATATAAATAGAATGTTGTTTTACTTTAATACAATGCAAGTAGAACCGATATGTAGGAGACTGAAGCTCTTATAATCTGTAAGAGTATTATTTGATTATTCTAAACATATCAATGTAAAAATTAAAAATATTGAAAATTTGATGCTTATATGGAATATCATTTATTTCTCATTAGACATATCTTAAAAATATATAACAATTTGAATATTGCAGCAAGTATTATCTATTTTTTAAAACAAATATATAAAATACAAATATATTAAATAATAAAATATACATACATTACAAAAAATATTTAATAAAAACTAATAATTTTTTACTTATATTTTAAGAAAAAATAACTTTTTTTTAAATTTTTATTAAAAATTTTTATTTTAAATTATTTGCAAAATAATCTTTTGTATAAAATCTGTGCTAGAAAGTTTTACTTATAAAGCAAGTTTGAGATAAACTTACACTACTAAATCGTTCCAAAGACAAATTTAATATCTTTCCAATTGTAATGGTTAATTGATTTTGCGACCTCATTATCAAGAACAATATAATTCGACTGTTCCTAGAATCTGATTCGTACCAGAGAGAAGCGTAGGCAGCATCTCCGATGCTTTTGCTCTATTGAATTGGATCTTGTCTTTTAAAGGCAATTACATAATATTCTATTTATTTATCGTAAACAATATATTTGTCTCAATATCTAACCTTGGCACTCAAATATTCTCCAGCGAAACAATATATGAACGCCTCCATATTCATAACGAGGTAAAATACGAGGATTCTAATTACACTTTTCAAAGCATTGGATCGACTGATCGACTAAAATATTAAGAAATGTTTTAAGATCAATGGAAAAATAATGATACAGTGCAATAATTGAACAAAGATAAAACAATAATTAAGCGCAATGATAAAATGGTGAATAATTAAAGGCACAAATTAGTGTTCTTCTATTTTGAGAATTTAACAGCAATTTCTTTAATATATATTATTCGTTATTGTAGAATTAATCAAAATTACTTACTGCGATAATTGTAAAACCCAAACAGCAGATAATTAAAGTATCCGATACGAACAACACCATTGCAATATACGAATATAGATCTTCGATGCATTTTGAAAAGTTAATAATTTTCTGATGTTTCTTGATCATCTTTTTAACTATAAAATGCCTTGAGTTGCATTTTTTTTCTTTTGGAAATATTTCCATCAAATTTTGACAAAGAATATCGATTTGACCACCTATATGTAATATCTAAAATATACATTTCTCTCAATTATCATGCTTAATGAAGCATAAAATATTTTATTGTCTAAATTAAATTTATTATGTTATATAGAATTTTTTTAAATCTAAGAAGCAGCATAAGTCAAAATTGCTAATAAATTATTTGTTATAATGAAAGCAATAAGTAGTAAATATTCCGTCAATTAATTGATATTAAATTTTATAAAATATTGAAAAATTAATTTTTATAAATGATAAAAAAGTAAAAAAAGTAATAAATAATGATAAATAATAATTTTTTTGCGCAGCAGGACTTACCAGATTTATGAGTAAGGCATTTAATAAACCGGTTGCATCGGCACATAATAGCAAATGAAAAAACTGAACTATTATAACCGATTCATACACAAATCTTTGATTAGCGTCAAATGGCAGATCCATGTCTAGAACGAGTAATCTTGAGGAAACATTGGAAGTTGTTCCGTCATCTACATATTTTACTAGAATGTTACTGCTAAAGAGAATTACAGCTGTCGAATAAAGAATCACTGTCATGTTAGTGAAACGTTGCGACAGATTGGCATTGCAGTTTGTCACGAACATACTGAACTTCGTGCTAGAACACTTTTCCCAGTCGATCGCCATCATTGTTAATATCCTGTTGAACGTTCTATAAATGTTTTTCATTGATCATAATTGTGTGACAACAAATCGAAACCATTGTGTAAACCATCGATGAAAAATTTATCATTATACGATGACGTTACCGATGCGTATCTACTCGATTCTTTTTTGCATACATTAATTTATTACCGCGTTTTATTTTTAATTTAGCTTTGATACATTATTCACGTTTGCAGTTGTCAAATAATTTATTTTACCGACCAAACAGATAATTGTTGAATCAAGATAAAATACTAAACTTATATAACTAACTAAATAATTAAATATAGTTTAATAATATTTGAAATAAATTTTTCACTGATAGTGCATATCATTACACACACCGCTGTGTATCTCACCGCTGTTTACTCCAAAAAATGATGAGTTTAATTAAAAATATTGTGTATGACATCGTTGAACCCAAAATGTTCATTATCTCAGAAAACTCAATCAAATGAAAATGCATTATAATATATTGATATTGAAAGGCTTGCTCAATTACGAGCAAAACAATCCAAAACAGTCTACATAACAAAACATATGATGTGTTCGGCCAGATCCCAAAAATTCGAAGAAAAATTTCTGTCGCTTTGTTAACAGTATTCTTTACTTTCATATTTCTGTTATTATTATTTTTCTATCACTTTGCATCTTTAAAATATATCATTTCCAACAAGAGAATTTTTACAAAAAGATATGAAAAACACTCGATCGATCGTATGATGTGCACAATACGGTATCACTATACAAAATAAAATCTTGAGAGAAAGCGCGAGTAAAGACACCCTCTCATAAACCGCGGATCATTAAATATTTTGTGCGCAACGTGCATGTATTGCGTGCACTATTGTCGATAAAAAAAAGAAGTTTCTGGATAGCCGACTCTCTCCTTTTCGAATTCTCGTGCGAAATTGTAATGTAACGTTCAGTACGTTATTTTCTTTAAAAATTCAAGCAACAGTTGATGGCCATGCGCGAATATTCATAGAACGTTACCATGCTCGGCGACCATAAGAAAAGTTTTATATTTCCGTATATAGGGGACATTTTTTTAGGGAATAGGAAAGGTAAAAATATGAAAGTTTCTTTTTCCAACATTTTATTTTTCCTGAACGTGGTAAGATATTCTTTTCCACGTATTGCGGTGCGGTTAGTGTGCATGCGTTCACAAATTATTCTTTTAAAATGAATAATGTGATTTTTATAAAATCATGGTACACGTCAAATACACAAGTGCGAAACATGATGCGCAAGATTGTAATAATATGTAAAAGAAGGGTGTAATAATCGCAATAAAAAATCGAGCCAAAGACAGAAGGAATGATGAAACGAAAGATGAAAGCAGATGACAAAGAAACAAAGTTTTATAATCCAGTAGCAACGACATTTTGTTTTCCCACAAACGATAAGTTATATCAGCTGTAAAGAATAATGTAAAATGCAAAGAGCTTACATTAATCTTTCAGAAAAAGCTGTTTTATAGCTATTATCCATATTAATATCATTTACAAAACATTACAAAAAATATTTGTAACATTTGAAAGTAATATTTGATTATGCGAAAAGAGCATTTGTTTTATAATTACTCTTATCAATAATTTTTTTGCGCAAAAAGAAAGTAAATTGATTTTAATATATATTAGAAATAACTGCAATATATTAAAATACCTTATGAAATATCAATATTAATAATTTCTTTGATACTGTTACTATTGAGATTTTTTTATTACTTATCTTACGATTTTATAGTATTACTTTATGCTACTTTCCATAATAGCTTTCCATAATGGCTAATGCCATTATGGACTATCATGATACTATCGAGATGGAATTTAATATTTAGTATTCCGCTAACAGGGAGGAAATATATGATTTCAACATCTTCATAACATATAATAATAATCGATAGTGACGTTATAATTCTATAAACATTTCTATGATTAAATATTATTAATAATCAATTAATTAAGCAAAACTTTAAAAATTAAATTCTTTTCTTTCTAATATATGTACATTTTTAATTATTTCGTAAAACATATATCTGTTTTAATGTTAACTAAAAATTTTTTAATATTATTTTTGAACATGTAGAATATAATCAACATAAAACGATATGTCGAGCTAGATGCCAAAAATGCGAAGTACGAATTATATATATATATATATAATAGAGAAGCATACTGTTCTCGTAGCAATTTTCGTTATTACAAAAAAATTTTTTATAAATGATTTATGATTTACATTAAACATTGGCGTTCTTTCTTTGATCTAGAAGTGTTGTGAATAATTTGCTAATGATTGGAACGCAGAAATGTATCGCATGCGATAAACCGGGAACAATTAATCATTAAATATTTGGTATTGGATAAAACGTTCGATTTTAATTATAGATCTGCGATTAAGAAATAATATAGAGAAAAAGAAAATTTACAAAATTCATTCTCTTTATTTGGCTTTTTTCTCTCCTTATCATTGCTTTTTTCTACATGATAAGTACAATAGTGATCTTATGAAGCTTAAAAATGCAAGTTGCGCAAGTATACAATGTTCAAAAAAAAGAAAAATATAAGTAAAATTATCGGGATTTTTAAAGTGAAGCGAACAATACAAGGCGAGAAGAGAAAGCAGCAGGATTGCATTATTTATTTAATAAACATTGCGTATATCGAAATATCTACCGTCTGGCAGTTTCAAATTTATTCGAGTTTATTCTTACTCTCGACCGAAACGCATACAAAGTGTAAGAATGCGATGTACACAAAAGAGAAAAGTAAATAATACTGCAACCATTTTTGCCATTTTTAATTATATGCAAATTCTTTCGCAATAAACAACTAAATAACTAGTTGTTAACACTAATTAGAAATTTAATAATAAATGGAATGTAGTTTTGCTTTAATACATTGCAAGTAGAACTGATATGTAGGAGGCTGAAGCTTTTATAATCTGTAAGAGTATTATTTAGTTATTCCGAAAATATTAGTGTAAAAATTATAAATATTTAAATTTAATGCTCATATAAAAAGTCTCATGTGTGTTTATTTGTTATTAGACTCATTTTAATATACAACAATTTGAATATTGTAGCAAATATTACTTGTTATTTGAAACAAATAATATAAAATATAAATATAAAATATAAATATTGAATAAAAAATATGTATTATAAAAATTAATTAAAAGTGTTTTATTTATAATTTATGTAAGTAAAGGTAACACATATTTATTTTTTATTTATTTTAGATACTTATTTACACAATAAACTTCAGCATAAAATCTGTATCAAAAAATTTTAAGTTTTGAGTAAAGCAAGTATGAGATAAACTTACACTATTAAATCGTTCCAAAGACAAATTCATTATCTTTCCAATTGTAACGGTTAATTGATTTTGTGATCTCATTATCAAGAATAATATATTTCGACTGTTTCTAAAATCTGATTCATACCAGAGGGAAGCGTAGGCAGCATCTCCGATGCTTTCGCTCTATTGAATAACGAAGCTTGCAGTTTTCAAAGCCAATTATGTAATATTGTTCTTATTTATGAACAAAATATTCGTTTCAATGTCTAACCTTAGCGATCAAGTATTCTCCAGCAAAACAAAATAAAAACGTCTCCAGAATCACATTGAAATAAAATACGATGGTCTTAATTATACTTTTCATGGCATCGGGTTGACCAATCGACTGAAATATTAAAAAATGTCTTAAGACCAATGGGAAAATGATAAAATGATAAAATAATAAAATTAAAGGCACGAATAATTAGCGCTCTTTTATTCTGCAAATTCAGCGGTTCTCATAATATTATATATTCTTCTTCAGAATTAATCAAAATTACTTACAGTGACAATTGTGAAACCTAAGCAGCACATAATCAGAGTATCCATTATAAATATTGCCATCACAATATATGAATACAGATCTTCGATATACTCTGCAAAGATGATGATTTTTTTATGTTTCTTGATTACTTTTCTTACCATAAAATGACTCGAGTTGTGCGTCTTTTCCTTCGGAAAAATTTTTATCACACTCTCACGAAGAATATCGATTTGACCGCCTATATGTAATATCTAAAATATATATTTCTGTCAATTATCATGCTTAATGAGGCTAAAGAAATATTTTAATGCCTAGATTATACACACGATCCCAAAAGTTTCCGAATTTTCTTCGTACGGACGGTATTAATGGCATCATTTGTATAAATAAGATTGCATTATCTTCGTTGCAGTTCACAAATTCTATAAGTTGAATTGAAATCGCTCTAATGGTTGTTTTACCACCAAATGTAAAACCGACAATACCTTTGTAACGCTTGTCGAGAAATCATGATGGAGAAAAAAGCAAATATCAAATTTCTTATTTCCAAATCAATCATAATCCTTAATCATTCCCTATATTTAATATCATTAGATTAGCTATGTGACTATTTTTTGTTTGAAACTGAAAATGAAGCTGAAGGGAAAGCATTTTGACACTATTTTGGACATTCAGAAGGCCGAGGCTTTCGATCAAGGCCATTTCGACCATCTCGAAGACTTTTAGTGGAGTTTTCTAAAGCTACGACCGTTGTAAACATAGTATTTCTTTGGAAGGGATATTCAAGAGATATTTTAAATGATTATAAATAAAAATTTATTATTATTACTTTATAGAGTGAGTTTTAATAAAAGTTCGAAAACATTTGAAACACACCGTGTGTATAGGTATATATATATATATATATAATATATAAAATATAGACATTAATTTTTATATAAATTATAAATTATATATAAATTTATAAAATCTCTTGCTGCAAAACCTTTTCAAATCCGAAAAGCAGTATAAACGTGTCAAAATTATCAATAAATTTTTGATGTAGATAATAAGCTTATGTACATTCCAGTTTTATTTATCAAGTAATTATTTGATTAAATAAAATATTAAAACATTAATTTAATAATAATAATAATAATAATAAATCTTTTAGCGCAGCAGAACTCACCAAATTTATGAGTAAGGCATTTAGTAAACCGTTAGCGTCAGCACACAACAGGAAATGAAGAAATTGAGTTATTATGACCGATTCATATACGAATCTTTGATTAGTATCAAATGGCAGATCCATCTCTAGAATGAGTAAGGAAACGTTGGAAGCTGTGCCGTCATCCCCGAATTTCGCTAAGGTCTGGCTGGTAAAAAGAATTGCAGCTGTCGAATGAAGAATCAGCGTCACGTTAGTGAAGCGTTGCGACAGTTTGGCATTGCACGTCGTCACGAACGTACTAAATTTCGTGCTGGAACACTTTTCCCAATCGATCGCCATCATTGTTAATAGCCTGTTGAATGTTCTACGAATGGTTTTCATTGGTCATAATCGTGATAACGGTCACAACAAAATGTTACGCGAATCATTGATGAAAAATTTATCGTTGTGCAATAACTTTACCGATGACATGTCCGCTCATTATTTTTTATGTATAATATTTAATTTAAAATCTCATTTGATTTTTAATTCAGCTTTGATACATTACGTTCGCAATTGTCAAATAATTTACTTTACTGATCTGAGCGGTAATTGTTGAATTAAGATGTAATACTAAATTTGTATAGCTAACACAATGGGATTGAATAGTTTAATTAAATATAATTACATTAAATAAAATAAATAAATAATATAAATCTAAAATAAATTTTTTACTGATAGTGCGTATCACCACGTGCCTCACCGCTGTTTACACCAAAAAATAACGAGTTTAGTAAAAAACATCGTATATGCCATTGCTGTACTTAAAATGCTTATCATCTCGGAAAACTCGATCGAATGGAAATGCATTATAATATATCGATATTGAAAGCTTTGCTCGATTACGATCGAGGCAGCCCAAAGCAATCTGCATAACAGAACGCACGAAGTGTTCGGCCAGATGCCAAAAATTCGAAAAAAAATTTCTATTGCTTGGCTGACAGTATTTTTTATTTTCATATTTCTTATTATTCCTTTCTTATTTTACACCGTTAACATAACATGTATTAATTCCGATAAGAGAATTTTAAACAATGTTACAAAAACCACTTGATCGATCGTACAATGTGCACAATATAGTATCTCTGTACAAACTGACAACTTGGAGGGAGAGCGAGAGTGGTGGGCGCTCTCCCATGAGCCACGTAGTTTATTAAATATTTTGATCGTGCACAGATTGCGTGTACTATTGTCGATAGAAAAAAAGTTTCTATGGCAGATCCTCTTTCTCTCGAATTCTCGGGCGAAACGGTGGTGTAGAGTACATTGCGTAATTTTCTTTAAAAATTTAAGCAATAGCAGATATCAACATGCAACCTACACATAACGTTAAATCGTGCTCGACGACCGTAAGAAAAGTTTTGTGTTTCTGCGAATGGTGGAGAATTTTTTGAAGGAGAGGGAAGGTAAAAAAGGTGAACGTTTCCCTTTCTGAGATTTTGTTTTTTCAATATCGAAGACTATTCTTTGTCGCGTTTTACCGTGCGGCTAATGCACTCTCTAGCAACTAGTTTGCAAGTTATTCTCCTGCATTACGTAAATCGCGATTTTGGAAACTCTGCATGTTAGGTATAGGTTGCGTGGAATAAATCGTATAAAGTAAGTTAGATGCAGAAGACAAAACGAAGAGCTGAGTGAAGTTTTATATTCCAGTAGCAACAACATTTGACAATTGGTCATTCAAAACACAGTTCTTCTAGTTCATGACCATTATTTGCAATATGTCATTCTAAAAGAAATTAAATGTATCAATTGCGCATTTAATGAGATTAGCTACAATTTCTTTCATGTAAGTATATATTATTTAAAAAATCATAAAAACTAATAATAAAATAATAAAAATTATAAAACAATATTGTTACTTATGTGTCAAGTCACATATATATAACGAAATACTCGGTTTTTTAATTTAGAATAAAGTCTGGATAAAATATAGCTTCTATTCTGCACATAAAAAATCATTTTGTGTTTGTGTTAAAAATGGTCTTTGTTAAAATTTTTATGTTGATGTAATTATGTTTTACTTAAATATTTTATTAAATTAATTAAATTTAACATTTCTTAGTATTAAATTTATATAAGTAAATGAACAAATGACGTAAAAAAAAAATAATACATACAATATAAAAACATAAATTCTAAAATAAATAAATGAAAGATAAAAAAAATGTCAAATTTAATATATTATAAATATTTATATTTATTATGAATATTTATAAATTTATTAATTTTATTAAAGAAATATGCTTCCACAAATTATTTCTAAATGTCAAAGTGTTACATTTTTTATATTAATTTTTATGTTTGTGTTACTTTTTAACATATATAATGTCAAATTACCATAAAAATTTAGATGGAACATGTGAAACGTGTTAAATTTAATACAAATTTTCCGACAGTATCTAATCCTGTAATCTTTCTAATTTTTCACATAATTCACAAATATAATGCATAATATAATTTCTTATTTTACATGTTATAATACAAAATTGCAATAAAATTCATATGATGTATACGATGATCTTATTATCGATTCGATCATCGATAAATACTGAGTTTGACAAACAACAAATTGTATATCATGGCACTACTTACACCATCCATAAAGTCGGAAAAATTGTCTTTGTGTAAAAGTGCATCGTCACGTACTAATACTGAAAAATTGAGCTGTGCCCAGCACGATATAAATCAAAATAAAACGGTAAATACTGTCATACCGCAAGTGCGAAGACCGATCTTTATTACGCAGCTTCCGTATTCATCTCCATGTTCTCATCTTCCAATAAATGACATGAAGAAACGAATCGAAGGATCGCTTGAAATGTACATCAGGTAATTTTACACGCTGAAAAATCCGGAGAGGAAAACGTAACATTGTATCAATCAATCGAACAACTATTCGTTAAACATTTCTATCGTCAAGTATTGCAAATTTTGACAGACTTGAATCACGCGCGACGATCTCATCGACGACTACAATCACATAAAAAAAATGAAAAGGTTTCTCCATTTTCTTTTCAAAGTCAATTTTCCAACTACAGATACGACCACGTGCCTTCTTTAAAAAATGCAACATCCTGGGGAGTGCAGCTTCCATTGAGGTTGAAAAGTTTTGCTGTTGAGGGTGCGTAAACGGAGGAAGACGTAAACATATCGCACGCCAGGGATATGTATTTCCATGGGCTTTACGCGAAGCTTATAAATCGTGTTGCAAGTAAGTAGTCGCAAACTGGAAGAAGAACAGCAAAGACAGCGGAACGTGCCGGAATACCTCGCAAAGAAGAACGAAGTTTATTCGTTTATTTTTTTAATGATTTTTTTTAAAGTCAAAATATATATTATAAAATATTATTTACTATAATATCCACTTTGTGTCACTTCAAAGCCTGAATTTCTTTCTATTAAAAATGTAGAAATAAATTTAAGATTATGTGGTAAAGAAGAAAAAATACAGTATGATGAAACGAACAAAGTTGTATAATAGTATAAGAAATAATTCAAGACTTGAAGATACGGAATGGAAGTGCCAAGAGAAAGCGAAATTGCGAAAGTTTTTGAATATCGTCTCTTTGCTGTAAATGAAAACTAAAAGTATTAGGAGAAAAGGATTCAGATTGTTTTATTTATAATATAAAGATATCTCTCAAGAAAATTTAATCATAATTTATGGTTTTGTATTAATGATTATCATATCCCTTTCTTGCACAAGAGAAAGTGTAATTTATATGAAAAAAATATATTTATATGAAGAAAAAGTGGAATAATAATATTTAGAACAAATCTCTCTCTTTTACATATTTATTTTAATATTACTAAATTCTCTACACACTATTGTTTCATGTTATTGTTAAAATTATTATTATATTATCTACCTTTAATACATCATAGCACCTACGTACTGAATAACAATGATGTCTTTACTATCTAAAATATTAATACTTGTCGTCATAAATACAGAAATACATGTCGTCATAATATACAGAATCTTAAAAAAATTAAACAACACAATAATATAAAAAAATGTGATTAAGTAATAATAACAAAAGGAAACTATATAAAATCACAAATCTGCAAATATTTAATGAGACATATTATTATGCTAATTTTTTTAGTTCAAATTACTTCAATAATTAATATGAAAAAATAAGAACAATGAATTTTTAATCTATATGTTAATTATATAAGAACACAGCAAATTACCACTTTAATATTAAGCAAAATTTAAAAAAAATAATATTTATAATAAAGTTGGAATCCACATTAGACAGAGAAAAAAATGCTCCTAAAAAATATCATAAGTTAAATCTTACGCTGATAATTTGCTCCAAAGAAAAATCGACGATTTTTCCGCTCATCAATCTATTTTGCAATCTTACAATAAAGAACAGTAAAGTTTGAATTTCTTTGGCTGAAAAATCATATCAGAGAAAGAATAGTACGCCGCCTTTCCAATCATTTTGCTCTGAAAAAAATAGAGATACATTCGAAATATCTGCAAATTAATCAAACTATTATTTTTCTTTCAACAATAACCTTGGCGCTAAGATATTCGTTGGAGAAATAGTACATAAATGCTTCGGTAATAAATGCTAAACAATATATAAATTAATCGAAATGTAGAATAAGATTGATTTCACTAAAATCACTGCGACATTGGATGTCGATCGACTAAAATTTCCATACACACGAATAGTAATTTAATACGAGTTAATTGGACATACACAATATTTCCAGATGTCTTCAGAATTAATAATTATCAAATTTTTCGACTCACTACGCAATATTTACAACTATAAGTAATCGTACGTCATTTTGAACAGATATTTACTTACGATGACGATAGTAAATCCTAAGCAGCATACAATGATCGTGTCTAATAAGAGCATGAATGCCATATACGTCGAAAGAAAATTTTCATATTTTCTGCAAGTATGATAATACGGTGATGCTAATATTTTGTGAAATTGGATTAATTTTGAATGTAAACAAATATTTCATTAAAGTTAAATTTTGTTAAAAAACAATCAAACACTCGTAACATGCATGCATATATATATATATATATATATATATATATATAAAATTCCTCAAATCTTAATCAAAAGAATGAAATCAAAGAATTAATTGATCATTTGACATTTTTTTTGACAACGGTAATTTCAGTAAGTATCGATAATGAGTCCAAATGATAATGAGCTTAATGCAAAATAGAGAAGATGCCATCGCACTGCTCACTCCGTCCATATACTCGGGAAAGTCACTCTTATGTTCATCATCACGGTATCGGTATTGAAAAACTTGGATCGTGCTCAGCATTATAATCCAGTGCAATCTGAACACTATAGTGGACGGCACATAAAGTCATATACCGTAAAAGTGAAGACGAAATCTGATTAGTTGCCTAAACGTGGTCATCCCTATACTTCTTTTTAGCGATGACGGAGAACAGTATGTCAATCACGATACATCGTCAAATAACTTTATTCATACTAAAACTTGCTCGTGAACCGACAGTCACGTGATCCGTTATCGACTGATCAATCGCAATTTGTTAAATATTTCTGCTATATTGTATTAAAAAAACTGCAATCATAATTATAGGAATAATAAACATATGAACAATAGAAAGGATCTCTTTCTTTCCGAACTTTCGACTACGATACAACTGTATACCCTCTTTAAAGATGTAACAGGCGAAGGAGAGCGCAATTTCTACGAACTACTTGCAGCGAAGTTGAATGTTTCGCTGTTGGGGAGAACGCAACATGAGGGAAGAAAGCTAAGAGTATGGTATGAGTATTGAGATGTATGGTAAGAGTTTTTCGTGAAAAATTTAAAATTTTAGCTGAATACAGATCAGAAAAGTAATTTTGTTGATCTATCAAAAGAATTGTAGAACACACAAATTAGTTCCTAAAATATCAAAATTTTTTGCAGCGTTTCTCATTATTCTTAAGGTTTCAATGAAATTATTTTGATAATCCAACAAAATTATTTTCATATCTGTATCCAGTAAAATTATAATAACTATAAAAAATAATTCCAGATTTGAAGATGTGGACTGAAAATATTAAGAAAAACAAATTATGAAAGATTTTTGGTATCGTCGTGAACAAACTAAAAGCATTAAGAGAAAAAGATTTGGGTTAATTTTGTCTTATTAATAGTATTATGAAAAATATCCGTCAAGACAAGAAAAACATTTAATCACAATTTTTTGGTTTCGTATTAATAATTATAATATTTCTTTCTTGCGCGAGAAGAAGTGCAAATTATTTGAAAAAAATAGAATAATATTTAGAACAAATTTCTTTCTCTCTCTCATATATTTATTTTCATATTACTAAATTCTACTTTCTTCATTACTGTATTTACTATCAACATTATTATTTCATGTTATTAAAATCATAACATTACCTATCTTCAGTACATTGCTAGTAGCACCGATATATATGACATCGATGCCTTTATTACCTAAAATATTATTATAATCATAAACATATGAAACATTAAAAAATTAAATAATAAAATAAAAACAAATATAATTAAATAATATATAATAATAAAGATATTGAATAATATAATAAAAGAAATATAATAATAATATAATAATATAATAATGAATGGAAGGTATATAAAGTTATTTGCAAATATTAAATAATGACATGTGAATATGTCGTTATTTTTTCAGTCCAAATTATTTTAATAATTCATAAAGAAAAAAAACAATGAATTTTGTTTTAATTTATGTGTTGTTACGATTATACAAGGAAAGAATAAATTGCCACTTTAATATTAATAAAAATCTTTAAAAAATATTTATAATATTTATAATAAAGACTGTGAAAAATATATTTGAGTCTC
Organism: Cephalotes varians; assembly: GCA_037157785.1. Lineage (NCBI taxonomy): Eukaryota > Metazoa > Arthropoda > Insecta > Hymenoptera > Formicidae > Cephalotes > Cephalotes varians. The sequence continues at coordinate 1,086,224 of JANQDE010000063.1, forward strand.
ATCTTACAAGAAAGACAAAAAGAATGAAAAAAATAGATATTATAAGTTAAATCTTACGCTAGTAAATCGTTCTAAAGAAAGATCGACGATTTTTCCGCTCGTGATCGTCAATCTTTTTTGCGATCTCACAATGAGGAGCAGTACAGTTCGACTTTCTTTGACTGGAAAATCGTACCAGAAAGAATCGTATGCCGCGTTTCCAATCATTTTGCTCTGAAAAAGAGAAAATATAAGATACGTTCGAGATATCCGCGAATTAATGAAAGTCGTTTTTCTCTTGATGCTGACCTTGGCGCTTAGATATTCACCGAAAAAGCAGTATATAAATGCCTCGAGATTAACCGAAATGTAGAATAACAAGGATTTCACCAAAATTGCTGCGGCATTGGGTGTGTCGAGCGACTAAAATTTTCATGACACGAATAGTAATAAACATAAATAACCATTTAGTACGAGTTAGTTGCACATACATGATATTTTCAAACGTCTTCAGTATTAATAATTATCAACAACTTTTCGATTTGATACGCAATATTTGTGACTATAAGTAACTGTACACATTACTTTGAACATATTACTTACGGAGACCATAATAAAGCCTAAGCAGCATATAATAATCGTATCTGATAAGAGCATCATCAATGCGATGTACGTGTAAAGAGTCTCGATATTTTCCGCAAACAAAATAATGCGCTGGTGCTTTATGATCAATGATCGCATCGTAACTTCATCCATGGAATTAGCCGAATTTTTGGAAAAGATTTTTGTCAAGCATTCTTGAAGAATGTCAATTTGACCACAGATGTGAAGTATCTAAAGTTTATAGCTTCATGATCTCTCTCTCAGAAAAAAAAGTATATTTAAAAATTTTTTTTAAGATATTAAAAGATATTAAAAGATATTTAAAAAATATATAAAATATAATTTAGTAATTCATTTTCTTATAAAAATTTATTAAATCATAGTACATGTATATATATATATATATATATATAAAATTTAATTAATTGACGATCTTTACTAAAGTCTGAAATTGAAAAGGTCAGAAAAAATACAATTTGCTTTGCCTTCAATTTTGCATATCGTGCAATTTGAACTTACTAGAGTGACAAAAAGTGAGTTAATACTCATAATGCCCCAGGCGACTAAAGCTAGATGATAAAATTGAACGATTTGAACTGTTGTGTAAATAAAATTTGTGCTAATATTGAATGGCAGCTCCATCTTCAGAATAAGATCTCGCTCGTACGGCTCTAATTTCTCGGGACTGTTTGCATTAGTAGCGAGTACGCCGGCACTGTATAAAAATACGGAAACCACTTGCGTGCCGACGATCCACCTTGAGATGCGAGATGCAAGATTCGCTGTGTTTATCATTATGCGCGAGCTAGAGCGATTCGAAGTATAATCTTGCCAATCCGCAGATATCATTTGCAACATATCGAAAAATTTTCTATGGAAGATCAAGTATACCGTTTGCGTTAATGTTTCATGAAATTGGATTATTTTTTAATTTGGCGCGAATATTTCATTAAAATATCAGAAAAAACTTRTAATATGCATTCGTGCGTATATATATTAATGTATAATTTTTAATATATAAATCTTAATTAAACCGAATAAAATTAAAAAACCAATTGATCATTATTCGATATAAATGCCGATAATGAGACGAGTAATACAACTTGTATATTATTTTGTAAGTACATCCTATCGTTGATGAGTCCAAAGGATAACGAGCTTAATGTAAAGTAGAGATGATRCCATCGCACTGCTCACTCCGTCCATGTATTCGGAGAACTCGACCATATGAATGTTCATTATCACGTATCGATACTGAAAGACTTGGGCCGTACTCAGCATTATGATCCAGTACAATCTGAATATTACAGTAGACGGTACGTAAGGCMATATACCGTAAAAATGGAGACCGAATCTGACCAATCGACTGAGCGTGGTCCTCCTCATATTTCTCTTCAGCGACGACGGGGAATGGATCAATTGCAGTACGTCGTCGAGTACTAAAACTTGTTCGCACTAAAACTTGCTCGCGGGTCGACAGCCGAACGCAACTGACGACTTGTGTCATCAATCATTGATCAATCATAAGTTGTTAAATATTTTTGCTGTATTATTGTATAAAGAAAAAGAAAAAACTGCAAYCATAATTTTAGAAATAATGAACATAACAATGGATAATGAAAAAAATCCCCTTCTTTCCAAACTTTCGACCACGATGCAACTGTACGCCCTCTTTAAAAATGCAACAGGCAAAGAATAGATGGAGAGCAATTTTCACGAACTGTTCGCCATAAGGTTGAAATGTTTCGCTGTTGGGGAGAAAGCGTAACGTGAGGGATCATGAGGGAAAGCTAAGACGTATCGTAAGAGTTTGTCGTGATGGGAAGACCAGTGTAAAGATCACAGTTGACGGTATAGGTGTTTGCAGGAAGGCTCTGGTTGTTTACAACAGTGCAAGCAAAAACACAGTTACTGAACTATAGAAGAAACGAAAATGCAGTTCAGCAAAAAATTTTTCCTTGCATTAAAGGCAAGTACTTTGAGCACACTATCGTGTACATTACTTTACATTACACCTTTGTTAATAAGTTTGCTTTTACATAGCCTTGTAATCCAAGTTAGTGTTATCATAAAAATCAATTTTTATCTTTCAAATCAATTTTTTACTTTAATATGACATTATATTTTAAACGCTAGTAGTTAATTAAATTAATACGTTTATTTCCTCATTTTATTATCAGATTCAAAGTATATTAGGATATAAAGTACATCGATCTAAAATATCAACTATGTATTTATAACTTTGTCTTTATGTACTACAGGTTAAATAAAGCCAACGTAAACGGATACCTCGATAAATTGATGCTTCCACTTGTCTACACGCGCACACTTGAAGCTTCGCCTCTTTGAATACAAAAATTGTTAATCGTGTAAACTGACAGTACCAAAAATATCATATCTTTCTACACGCAAAAATATAAGTGGCGCACAGTGTATTATTAAAGCTTTAATATATGGCATATAACACGTATAATGATGCAACATGATAGAAATAATTATCGCCATTATACGTTAACATGCAGCGACGAAACGAATAAAGAACGTCGCTGAAATGTCAAAATATCATTCATGTCAGCAGATTAGCTATAAATATATCTTTCCTTAGTCACTTTCATTACATCACTAATTTCTTACGCTGGCGATTTGCTTAAGGGAAAAATCCATGATCTTTCCGACCGTAAGCGTCAAGTATTTCTGCGATTTTATGATCATCTCAATTTTAAATTCAGTTCACTTCTTATCAAAGCAATTCATACACCGCATCGCCAATTTTTTTTTGGCTGTAAAACGTACAATAAATTTTAACGTATTGTACACGCTTTGCTATATATGAAATATTAATTTTTGTACTGAGATACTCTCCGAGGAAACAACATATACGATCTTTCATGCTGATAACAATGTAAAAAATCACAAACAGACTTTAATAGTATAGACGTTTCGCCCGAGACATTAATGGATTAAAAATTTTTTTAATATTAAATATTTTATACATATTGAACAATTATGTTACCTATGTTACTTCATATATACTTATCACGATAAGAAATCCTAGATAATACATAAAGATATTTGATATAAATTATATTAGAATGATATTTGAGAAAAAAGTTTTGATATGCTTAGAAAAAGAGATAATCTTTTAATTAATTTGTTTTGTCCAATAAAACTAAAAATGCGTTTTTTTCGTTTTAATAAACAGTAACTTTGTTTTTTATCGAATCAAATGAGAATTTGCCTGTACACGGTCAAAGCTAGATCTTGAGTGCCCAATTATATTATTGTATACATTTAAGATACAAATTTTTCAAATTTTTCAGTTATTTTGAACTGCGCGCCGACTAAAAATCTTTTTATTTACTTGATATTATTTTTTTTATTTTTTTAATTTAAAAGCACAATGCAAGTTATTATTAATATATTCATTACATTTGCTATCTCTTAAATGGATTCAAATCTGAAAGTTCCTCTTTTCTGCGAGTGACCCAATTATTTTTCTTTGTGATTTTTAGAAACTATATGTACTAATGTGCTTTTGATTTGAAAAGGTAATTTCATTTTAAGAATGAACTCTCAAATGTTTCTCAAATCTGATTGTGACTTTTGTATCTCATCAAAGTGCCAGTTGTATACAGAAACATCGAAAGTGCGTACAAGGCAATTATAAAGTAGAATCGATGAGAAATGTACGCCATCCTAGTCATCGTGTACTCATTGCAAACATGGCCAAGTTTTTCTTATTTTACAGCGATAATATGTATCGATTACGATAAGAGAATTTTAAATGATGTTATGAAAACCACTTGATTAATCATACGTTGTGTACAATATAGCATTTCTGTATAAACTTGAGAGCTTGAAAGAGAGCGCGAATGGTGGATATCTTCTCATGGACCATGACTTATTAAATATTTTGATTGCAATGTGCACACATTGCACGTACTATTGTCGACAGAATAAAAATGTTCTGTAGCAAACTTTCTCCCTCTCGAATTCCCAGATGAAAAAGTGGCAATACGTTATTTTTTTGTTTAAATTCACGCAACACCAAATATCAACATGCAAACCTATACATGTGCTCGTAAGAAAACTTTGTGAATAGAGAGAATTTAAAAAAAAAAAATGGTGAAAAAAACTAATGTTTTTCTTTATGAGATTTTATTTTCTCAATATCGCTATTCTTTCTTGCGCGTTAAGTGCGGCTAATGTCGATAAGATATTCAATTTTATACTATATATTGGCAATTACAAATTCTACAGAGAAAAAAAATTTACACATTTTCTCCTCTTTGTTTCTTTTCTATACTTATCACTCTCTTTCTCGACAGGTTAATACGAATGATGAAGCTTAAAAATGCAAAACGCTGTGCGCACGACAAGTGTATAATATTCAAATGGAAGTCCCATGAAAAAACAAAAGAAAAATTTCAAGACTCTCAAAGTGAAGCGAACAATGGATAGCGGAAGGACAAAGCAGCACGAAGTTTAATCTCAATCAACAAATATTGGGTATCTCAAGTTGTCAATATACTGTCTGGCAATTCCAAATTTATTCTACTACTGATAGAAACACGTACGAAAGTGTGAGATGCATATAGAAGAAAAGGGTAAGTAATACAATAGTTTTCACATTAAATTTATGTGCAAATTTTTTGCAATTAAATCATAACTGATTGTTAATGTTAAGTAGAAATTCAATATAAGTACAATGTAGTTTCGCTTCAATACATAGCAAGTAAAACTGATATGTAGGACACTGAAGCTTTTATAATCTGTAAGAGTATTATTTGATTATTTTAAAAATATCGAAATTGTGTAAAAGAAATTATATATTCAAATATTGTATAAAAAAATATTTAAATTCAGTACTTATTTATTTGTCATTTGTCAGTGCTTATTTATTTGACCTATTTTAATATATAACAATATGAATATTGCAGCAAATATTATTTGTTATTTAAAACAAATATATAAAATATAAATATTGAATAAAAATATATACATGCGAAAATTAAATAATAATAAAATTTTACTTATATTTTAAGAAAACACTCTTTACTTTTATTTTAGATAATTATTTAAAGAATAAATTTTAGCATAAAATTTGTATTACAAAGTTTTACGTATAAATGTCTGAAATAAACTTACACTACTAAATCGTTCCAAAGACAAATTCATTATCTTTCCAATCGTAATACTTAATTGATTTTGCGACCTCATTATCAAGAACAATATAATTCGACTGTTTCTAGACTCTGATTCGTACCAGAGGGAAGCGTAGGCAGCATCTCCGATGCTTTCGCTCTATTGAATAATGGATTTTGTAGCTTTTAAAAGCAATTACATAATATTCTGCATATTTATGAACAATATATTTGTCTCAGTGTCTAACCTTAGCGCTCAAGTATTCTCCAGCAAAGCAAAATACGAATGCCTCCAAATTCATATTGAAATAAAATAAGATAGTCTTAATTAAACTTTCCGAAGCGTCTGATCGACCGATCGACTGAAATATTAAGAAATATCTTTTAAGAGTAATGGAAAAGTGATAAAATAATATGAACACATGTAAAGGCATACAAATAATTAGTGCTCAACGGTTCTCGTAACATCACATATAATAATTTATCAACGGTTTTCATAATATTAGATATATTCTTCTTCATCGTGAAAATTAATCAAAATTACTTACCGTGACAATTGTAAAACCCAAGCAACAGATAATCAAAGTATCCGTTACGAACATTGCCATCGCGATGTACGAATACAAATCTTCGATATGCTTTGAAAAGACGATAATTTTTTGATGTTTCTTGATAATCTTTTTTATCATAAAATGGCTCGGGTTATGTTTCCCTTTCTTCGGAAAAATTTCCATTAAACTCTTACGAAGAATATCGATTTGACTGCCTGTATGCAACATCTAAAATATACGTTTCGTTCAATTGCTATGTTTAATGGAGCGAAAGAAATATTTTAATACCTAGATTAAATTTATACTACATAAAATTTGATATCCGTAAAGCAGCATAAATCAAAGTTGCCAATACATTATTTTTGATAATATTGGTAATAAATTCATGTACATTCGGTCAATTTTATTAATTAATTAATTAATATCAATTAATTAATAAATATAATATTAAAAAATTAATTTTATAAATAATAATACTAATATTATTTTTTGCGCAGCAGCACTCACCAGATTTATGAGTAGAGCATTTAATAAACCGTTAGCGTCGACACATAGCAGCAAATGAAGTAATTGAACAATTATAACCGATTCATATACATATTTTTGATTAACATCAAATGGTAGATCCATCTCTAAAATGAGTAATCGTGTGGAAACATTGGAAGTTTTACTTTCATTGGTGTTGGTAAAGATGTTGCTGCTAAAAAAAATTGTAGCTGTCGAATAAAGAATCACCGTCATGTTAGTGAAGCGCCGCGACAGTTTGGCATTGCACGTTGTCGCGAACATACTGAATTTCGTGCTAGAACACCTTTCCCAGTCGGTCGCCATCATCGTTAATATTGTGTTCAACGTTCTAGGAATAATTTCCATTGGTCATAATCGTGATAATGGCCGCAACAAAGCGTTACCATCGATATGCGAACCATCGATAAAAAATTTATCGTTGTGCAATGATGTGTGTTTGCTCATATCTTCTTTATACATAATAATTAATTTATTAAAGCAATTTGCTTCTAATTTAACCTCGTTATATTGTTCATGTTTGCAATTGCCAAATAATTTGTTTTTAATCCAAACAACGATAATTGTTGAATCAAAATGTAATAAATATACTAAATATATAACTAATTTAATGTAGCTGAATAATGTAAAAATTTTAAAATATGATTAAATTAGATAATATTTAAAATAAATTTTTCATTGAAAGTGCGTATCACCTCTGCGTATCTCACCGCTGTTTAAACCAAAAAACGATGAGTTTAGTGAAAAATATCGTATACGCCATTGTTGAACTCAAAATGTTTATTATTTCAAAAAACTCGATCAAATGGAAATGCATTATGATGTACCAGTATTGAAAAGTTTGCTCGATTACGAGCGAGACTGTCCAAAGCAATCTACATAACAGAACGTATGACGTGTTCGGCCAGATGCCGAAAATTCGAAAACAAATTTCTATTGCTCGACTAACAGTACTTTTAACTTTCATATTTCTGTTATTATTATTATTTCTATTATTTTACATCGTTAATATGTATTGATTTTGATAAGAGAATTTTAAACGATATTACAAAAATCACTTGATCGATTTATACGATGTTCACAATATAACATCTCTGTACAAACTGAGAGCTTGAAAGAGAATGCGAGAAGGTATTCTCCCACAAGTCCATAGCTTATTAAATATTTTGATCGCAACGTGCACAGATTGCGTGTACTATTATCGATAGAAAAAAAGTTTCTGTGGCGGACTCTGTCCCTCTCGAATCGGACAAAACGTGGTGCGCAGTTTCTTTAAAAATTCAAAAAGCAACAGCAGACAGAAACACGAACCTACATGTTAAACCGTATTCTATAACTATAAGAAAAGTTTTGTGTTTCTGTGAATAGGGGGAGAATTTTTTAAAAAGAGGGACGATGGAAAAAGTGAATGTTTCTTTTTTTGAGATTTTATTTCCTCAATATCGAAGGCTATTCTTTCTCACGCATTATGATAAAGGTGACTGCACTCGCTTTCGCAAGTTATTCTCCTGCATTATGTAAATCACGCGGTTTTGATTGAAACTCTAGTGTGTATGTCAGATGCAAGTTGCGTGGAATAATCGTAAAAAAGTAAGTTAGATGCAGAAGACTAAATGAAATGCCGAGTGGAGTTTTATATTTCAATAGTATGATGTTCCTTGCAAATGACAAGTATAATATAAAGAACATCGTGAAATGCAAAGAGCTTTTGTTAATCTTTCCGAAAAGACTGCTTCATAAACATTATAATTATGTTTAAACATTACAAAAATCGAAAATAATAACTGATTCAAAAAGAGGATTTGTTGTATAATTATTCTTATCAATGTTTTATTTTATACAAAAATATTCTGCACAAAAAAAATTAGTTATATTGGAAATAAGTACAATATTATTTAAGGTATTTATAAAATATTAATAATTAAATAATTTTTTAATACTATTATTATTATTATTACCAAGTTCTTTATTAGATATCTTATAATTTGATATTATTATTTCATGCTACTGTTAAATGTTATAGCATTAAAAATTATATTTAATATTTAATATTCAAAATATTCATATCTTTAATAGAAAAAATATATAATGCCGATACTTTCATAATTTATAATTTTAATCGATATATTATAAATGCATAATATCAAATCTTAATTACCAATTAATTAAATCAAATTAACTTTTAAAAATTGAATTTTTTTTCTTCTTAATATGGTCATTTTATAATAAAAATATATCCTTAATATTAATTAAAAAACATTTTAATGTTATTTTAATGTTATTTTTTTATTTTATTGTTTTTATACGTAAGATTTGATAAAAATCTCCTAAATTTATGTCGTATAAATTTATGCTAGTAAATTGTTCCAAAGGGAAACTAATTTTTCCGATCTTGATGATCAATCATTTTTATGATCTCACAATTAAGATTGAGACCAATATAATTTGATTCTTTTTCCTCATGAATTCCGTTGTATCATAAGCCTTCATCCTCGATCATTTTGCTCTATAAAAGAAAGCTAGATTTTGTATTTTCGTGTTTAATTAAAGTTACCGATTCAAGGTTTTCGGCGCTAATTTCATCGTTCAAATATTCTCCTACGAAACAATATAACAATATAAATGCTTCGAGGTCACAATATAAAATAATACGGATCTCATTGCTGGTGCACTAATTAATTGTAACATCGAACGTAGTAATTTAAAATTTATCTGTCTTTTTCTATGTATAATATCGAAGAATATATACGCGAAGAATTGAAGTAGATTGATTCACAATTATTTTAAATTATCAATGCTTATTGATGAAATGTGCTATCGCTGAAGTGATACTTTCGATGTTACTCGTTAGATGATAATGAATCCTAGACAACGTATAATGAGTGTCCGACACGATACTATCAGCGCGATATATATATATATATATATATATATTTGTAAAGGTTCTCGATGTTGTTCGCAAACATGATTATCTGTTGGTGCATGTAGTGCTGGTCTTCGTTATTCCGCATCCAAGATATGTGATATATTTTTGAAAAAAGTTTTTAGAAATCAATCTCGAAAAATATCGATTTGATCACCGATATGCAATATTTAATTATAAGTCTTATAATATATGTCTTAAATAAGAGGAGTCGCAATCGCGCATAATTCTGATTCATTAAGTGGTATCACGAACTCACCAAAGTGACAATGAGCAAATTTTCCATAGTCGTACATCACTAAATGAAGAAACTCGAGAATCGAGCATATAGATGGGAGTGTTAATTTGAAATGATAGCTTTATCTTCAAGATATGTTCCCGCGCGGTCACATTCATCCTTTGAACATCACCGACGTTAACGCCAAGTACGCCGCAGCTGTACGGAACTATGGCAGTCAGTTAAAGACCGATAATCCAGTTTGTGAAGTAGTGCGAGAGTTTGGCCATGTTGATAGTGATGCATATCAGTCAGTCAAAACACCTTCCAAGCTATTATTTGCAATATGTCATTCTAAGAGAAATGAAATGAATCAACAGTATTTAAAAAGATTATCTACATTTTTTATATAAGTATATATCATTAATAAATTATAAAAATTAATAATAAAAATTATAAAATAATATTGTTATTTATTTGCTAAGTCACACACATATATCACACAAGATAGTGATAACTTAGAATAATTTGATAACTTAGAATAAATGATAACTTAGAATAAAGTCTAGATACAAATGCTTGTATGCTATATGGCACTGCTTACACCATGCATAAAAATGAAAAATCGTCTGTATATAAAATCTTTGTATATTGTTACATACTTAAATTGAAGAAATTGCTGTGCCCAGCATCATGATGCAAAACAATCGGAATAAAACGGTAGACAGTAAATATGATCAAACCGCAGCTCGCAGGCGTGAAATTGGATCTTTATCATGCAACTCGCATTCATCTCTATGTTTTCATCTTCCAATAAACGATAGGAAACGGATCGAAGGATCGCTGTAGAAAATGTGTGTACGCCACCAGATAATTTTGCATACTGAAAAATCCGAGTAGGTGAAGCCATCAAGAAAAACATATCGATAACCACTCGTTAAATATTTTTATCGTCATATATTACAAACTTTGACGGACTTGGATCACACGCGACGATTTTATCGACGACCGTAGCCCGGTAAAAAAATTGAGAGAATTGCTCTCCACGAAGTCGACTTTCCGACCACAAACAACGCGACCGTGTGCTTTCTTTAAAAATGCAACAAGCTCGGGAGTGCAGCTTCCACGACCCGTCACACAATCCGAGGTTGAAAAGTTTTGTTTGAGGATGCGTAAACATATCGCGCGCCGGGAATATGTTTCTTCGGAACGAGCTTTGTGTGAAGCTTATAAATCGTATTGCAAGTAGTCGTAAATTGAAATAAGAACAACGAAAACATCGGTACATACCAGCATGACGAAAAAACACGGAGTTCATTTTAAGTAATTCTTTTTTCATAGTCAAAATGTACATTACAAAATATTGTCTATTATAATATTCACTTTGTGTTACTTCACAGATCTGATTTTTTCTGATAAAACCAGATAAATAAAATTAAGATTATGTAGTAAAGAAAAAAAAAAACAGTTTGATGAAACGAACATCAGATACAAAGTTACGCACGATAATTGAAAAGTAATTCATGAAGATGGAAATGCTAAGAGAAAATTGTGAAAATTTTTTAGTATCGTCTTTTTGCCATAGATGAACAAATTAAAAGCATTAGAAAAAAAGGATTCGGATTGATTTTGTCTTATTAAAAGTCATGAAGAGTATTCGTCGAAACGAAAAAATCATTTTTTTATTTCATATTAATGATTATAATATCTCTTTCTTGCACGAGAGGAAGTGCAAAGTCTGTGAAGAAAATGGAATAATATTTATAACGAATCTCTTTCTCTCTTTCATATCTTTATTTTTATATTACTAAATTTTACTTCTTCACATTATTGTTTCATGTTATTGTTAAAATTATCAGTAATTACCTATCTTCAATACATTGCCATTAGCACCGATATATATGACATCGATGCCTTTACTACCTGAAATATTATTACTTTGTAATCATAAATATACGGAATATTAAAAAATTAAATAATACAATAATATAAAAAGAAATATAATTAAGTAATAATATAATAATGAATGGAAGCTATATAAATTATTTGTAAATATTATATAATGACATGTGAATATTGTTATGTTAATTTTTTCAGTTCAAATCATTTTAATAATCAATAAATAATTAATAAAGAAATAATGAATTTTGTTTTAATCTATGTGTTGCTACGATTATATAAGGAGAAAACAAATTATCACTTTAATATTAATCAAAATTTAAAAAAAACTTTTAAACTTTTAAAAAATAATATTTATAATAAAATCTATGGAAAATATATTTGAGTCTCACCTTACAAGAAAGACAAAAAAATGATAAAAGAAAGATATTATAAGTTAAATCTTACGCTAGTAAATCGTTCCAAAGAAAGGTCGACGATTTTTCCGCTCGTGATCGTCAACCTTTTTTGCGATCTCACAATGAGGAGCAGTACAGTTCGACTTTCTTTGGCTGGAAAATCGTACCAGAGAGAATCGTACGCCGCGTTTCCAATCATTTTGCTCTGAAAAAGAAAAAATATGAAATACGTTCGAGATATCCGCAAATTAATGAAACTGCCATTTTTCTCTCTCAATGCTGACCTTGGCGCTCAGATATTCGCCGGAAAAACAGTATATAAATGCCTCGAGATTAATCGAGATGTAGAATAACACGGATTTCACCAAAACTGCTGCGGCATTAGATGAATCAAGCGACTAAAATTTTCGTGACACGAATAGTAATGAACACGAATAGTAATTTAGTTGGAGTTAATTGTACATACACGATACTTCCAGACGTTTCAGTATTAATAATTATCAACAACTCCTCGATTTGATACATAATATTTGCGACTATATGTAACTGATATTACTTTGAACATATTACTTACGGAGACAATAATAAATCCCAAGCAGCATATAATAATTGTATCTGATAAGAGCATCATCAATGCGATGTACGTGTAAAGATTCTCGATATTTTCCGCAAATAAGATAATGCGCTGGTGCTTTATGATCAATGA
>JANQDE010000063.1:1113973-1206100 GCA_037157785.1 Cephalotes varians
TATTTTAAGCTTATATTTTCATATAAACTTGAAATTAATTTTATACACATGGAAATAAATTCTTAAAAAAAAATTTCTAAATTTGATCTTAATTGTTTAAAAAAATTTAAATATTAAACATTCGAAAATTAAATTAATTTTTGTTTTCAAAAAATGCCTTTATTTTTATGTTATTAGATTTGGCAAAGTACATCGATCGAGAGAATCAACTTTTACTTATCAATGTTAAAAGTTTCTTAAACCCGATTTTTACAATAATCTTTTTTTTTAACTCTTCCATATTGGAGATTCTTCACTTTAAATTTTTTATTTTTGACTTTATATATAGATTTAAATAAAATTATTGTATCAAGGCTGCATTCAGAAACTTTACTCGAATACGTTAGCATTCTATCTTTGTCTAATAAACGATAAGATGAAATGACACACTAGCTCACTCAAGTGAAGTTTCTGCGCGAACACATCCCAAACACCTCGTACCTCATAGACCAAGTATAATGAAAATCGAACGAGTAGCATAATACAACAATAAAATAAATATGTTTTTATTTTGTTGTTATCAACTTTGAAAAAGTACATCGAGAAGATCAACTTCATAGATCTATTTTATCATACCTCTGTTTGTTTACTCTTATACATCTGATGTGAAACTCTATTAAGTCTCTAAAAATTATAGAATAAGAAAATTGCTAATAACGTAACCGGGTGGCGGTAATAAAAGTACTATATCCTTCTGCACGCGAAGATATAAGAAGAACTTATTCTTCAATACATCGCGTGTAACACCGACATGTATGACGCCGAGGTTCTCATGATCTACAACATAATAAAAGCAATTACGGTCATCGTACGCGAACGCTTGTGCCGCAATGAAGAGAGATTAGAAATCGTCACTCGGTCATATCAAAACATCAATCAACATAAAGTTTCACGCTACGAATACGACTCTACTTTTGTTAGCTAAATCCTTACGTTGATAAATTGCTTTAATGAAAGATCTGCGATCTTTCCGATTGTGAGGGTCAAGTATTTCTGTGATCTTACAATTATAAAGAGAATATCTCGATTCTGAATCGGATTCAGTTCATACCAAAGCGCTTCATATGCCGCATCGCCGACCATTTTACTCTAAAATAAATTTCGTTGTGAAACAATATATTATGTGTGTGTGTGTGTGTGTGTGTGTGTGTGTGTGTGTGTGTGTGTGTGTGTGTGTGTGTGTGTGCGTGTGTGTGTCCAATATATTCAATATATGTCATATTACATACTAACTTTCGTACTAAGGTATTCTCCAAGAAAACAAAATATAAATGTCTCCAAATTGATTAAAATGTAAAAGAACATGGACTTTACTAGTATAAGCGATCCGCCCGGGACATCAATAGACTAAAAATTTTAAATATCTTATGTTTCAAGCAAATTACGTTATTTTACGTGTACTTACGATCACAATGATAAATCCTAGAATACASAGGATAAAAATGTCTATCACGAATTGTATTAACGTTATGTTCGAAAAGAGAGARTYAAYATTCTTGGAAAARRAGATAATCTTCTGATGTCGAACAATCAGCATTTTGGCGATACTGTCGTTTAAATCTCGCTCGGTGTTCTTTTGCRCGATTTTATTTAGTTTCTGCCGCATTATGTCAATCTGTCCACATACGTGAAGAACCTAAATTATACGCGTTTAATTCAATTTAATCTTGTAGAATAAAACATTTTCTTTATTTTTTATTTTTTTATATTTTAATATTAATAAATTTCATTTTTTGTTTTTTTGTAAACTTAAGTTTCTAAAGAAATTCTAAATAAAATTTTAGTAGATTTGGATATCAATTAATAATTATTGCGTTTTTATTTTCTCCTACTAGTGTGTTATCTTGGTAAAAAGTTTTTCTTATATAAAAATATATATAAACATATAAATTATATGCAAAATATGTCTATATATGTTTTTTCTGTTGTCATATAATCTTTATTCATATTATATATATATATATATATATATATATAATAACATATATGTATAGTTATATATTTTTTCAAATGAAAAATTTTTTACCGTGACATTTTTAATAATATCTAGAGAAAAAGAGAAAGAGAGAGAGAGAAGAAACAAAGTAAATATTATAATTTTATTGACTATGGTTTAATGTAATTATCTAATTTTTAAACAAAATCGTAATACATTCTTTATTTAATAAATGTATTTTATACATATAATTATATATTTATTGTAATAAATTTAATTTCTTAAATTATCTTTTTTGGCATTATATTATTTTTTATTTACATTATTATTATTTTTTTGTAATTTAAGAAAACATGAAAAGACATTCAAACTTACCAGTGTTAGCAGGAAACAATTTAGCGCAGCCGCCACACTAGCCGTGCTTACCTGATGAACGAACTGCGTAACGAGAACTGTTAGATATACTGATGTGCTTTCAATCTTGAAAGGTAATTCCATCTTGATAATGAGTTCTCGAACATCGGTTTGATTGCTGCTTTTGTGCCTCAACAAAGTGCCGATCGCATAGAAGAATACTCCCATTGCATGTGAACCGATTATTAAGTTGGAGATCAAACGAGAAATGTAAGCTATTCTGTTCATCGTATACTCGTCCGAAAGATTGCGCTCCTTCCAATCCTGAACCACGTGTGCTATGATATTGTCCAGCAGACTATAATGAGTTATTCAAAAAAACATTGATCAACATGAGATTGCAGCTATTCGCGAAAGATTACCGGAAATATATAAATTAATAAAGATTTGCAAATTTAATCAAATTAATAATCAAAATTTTTTTTCTTACGATTACTAGCTTGACCTAGTACCTAGATCTAGAATGGAAAATCTAGGATGTGCTTTCGTGACTGTACTTAATTTTGTACTCCACATACATCGTGATGAAGAATCTTACCGAACGTTGAATACGATAATAACCAGTTTGATAAACACAATACTATAAGTCAGGGTTAGGCTTATCTCGTCCATGAGAAGAAAAATATTGCTCTCGCTAAAGTGCATGATTATGTACCGATATTGAAAGGTCTGAAATACCGTCATTAAAAATATACAGCAGATTCTGCGTAAAATTGCATATGACGTACCCGGCCATACACCGATCAGGCGAAGACCGAACTCCACGGAGCGACATACGGTATTCGCCAATTTTGTTTTGTTATTCATTGATCTCAAATAGATCTATTTTATGGCACAATCACCAACGTAGCTTATCACTAATTCTCTCTAATTAATTTTCCTCTTTTCTTTTTTATTTATTATTATAAGTGAGTACATAATCCGGAAAAAGATGTAAATTTGCTAATATGACAGCACTTAGGCTAAATAGTCAGTAATACAACGCAACTTAAGATTTTCCTACTAAAACTGCAATACTGACGAAGCGTTTAATTTCAGAAAGTTAACAGGAAAACGAAGCTTCCAACTACAACATAGTAAATAGTCTGAACTTCCTCTCTAGATGTGATCGGTCGAGAGGTTTCAATGAAACTGTAAAGTTCTAACGCTGGAATCAAATTCAATATTCAAGTAACTCCCACCTCGGTTGTAGCCGACCAATGAAAATTATTTGCATTCTACTTCTTTCTATCTCAGAAGTCACGAGAAAAAATTATAAATCGACGTCTCAATAATTGCAGTGGTTGCAAAAAAGGCAGGTAAAGAAAAGATAGATAAAGGTAGTTACAAAATTTTTTATATATTCTTATCCCTCAGTCGTTGTTTGTTTCATTAAAAGTATAAGGCAAATGTATCGATATTAAGAGACTTGAGTCATATTCAGCATCGCTATCAAAATTTAAAGAGCAAGATAGAGATGATACATACGGCCAAATACATAAACATGATGATCAAATCTAATTATGTTATTAAAAGTGATCATCCCTGTCTTTCCCGAAGGCTACAAAAAATGTTTCAAAATTATAATTGCGTCAAATATTTTTACCGTCTCACAAATCGACAGAATTTAATCTTTGTTAATCGTAGACCAATTAATATTTGTTAAATATTTATTACATACTGCACAAAACCATAACTATAATTTGATGGACAATGAACACGAATGTTGGGGTCATCCCCTTCGTCCATCGAACTGCCGATCATGAAGCAGCAACTATACGTTTTCTTTAAAAATGCAATAAGCAAGGTAGAACACAACTTCCAAGAATTATTCACCGTAATGAAAGGTACTCGCTGCTAGGGAACTCATCAATCCCAAAGTGGGGAGAAATTGTTAGGATGAAAACGAAGACGTGTCTCAGGAGTTTGTTGCGAAAAAAGATCTGCGCAAAAACAACTGATGGTTTTGAAAAGATGCTGCAGGCTAGAATAGATGACAAAAAAAGGGGCTTGTGGTTTTTTTATAATAAAGATAAGTATTTTATAATATTGTAACACTATTTTTGTTTAATAGTTTTACACTACACCCTTAACCATTAACAAAAATTTTAAACGAATAGATTGATATATTGATTTTTACTGATATTGGAATAAAACATATATAGAAAACGCAATAAAAAATACGATTAATAAGTATATATCTAATTTTGATATAAAATATTATTTTACTATACATTAAATTAAATAAAAATTTTATTTGAGAAATTCCAATACAAAGTGAAAAGCATAATAGTTTTTATACTATTTTTACATATAAATTCACACACACACACACACACACACACACACACACACATGTAATGCATTTTCATATTCATTTTATATGAAAATATATTTTAATATATTTTATATTCATTATATGAAAATATATTTTAAGCTTATATTTTCATATAAACTTGAAATTAATTTTATACACATGGAAATAAATTCTTAAAAAAAAATTTCTAAATTTGATCTTAATTGATTAAAAAAATTTAAATATTAAACATTTAATAATTAAATTAATTTTTGTTTTTAAAAAATGCTTTTATTTTTATGTTATTAGATTTGGCAAAATACATCGATCGAGAGAATCAACGTTGTATTTATAGCTCTGTGCTTATGCACTACAAACCAAATACGATTATCAAGAATCGATGCTTCGGTAAATAACTTTCTTGCTCCTCTACTCGCGTACACACGATACAGAACCTCGTCATGCCTTTGAATAGGAAAATTGTTAATCGTGTAAAAGTGGCCTTCTATAACCTCCCGCATATGAAGATATAAGCAGCGTACGAGGTACATTTAGACTTCAATACATCGCGTGCAACACTGATACGTACGACGCCGAAGCTTTCACGATCTACAACACGATGATAGAAGCTGTTATAGTTATCGTACACGAATGTCATATTAGAATGCAACGATTAGGAAACGATTGCCAATGTATCATTCGTGATAACATTTCGCGCATATAAATGTAACTTTTCATTATCTATTAATTTTGTTAAATTCTTACGTTGGTAAATTGCTTCAAAGACAGTTCCATGGCTTTTCCTATCGTAAGCGTCAAGTGCTTTTGGGATCTTACGATCATGATGTAGATGTCTCGATTTTGATTTGGGCTTAATTCGTACCAAAGTGATTCGTATACCGCGTCGCCGATCATTTCGCTCTAAAATATATGATAAATCTTTGAACATATCGTATAAAATACAATATATTAAATACGAACTTTTGTACTGAGATGTTCTCCGACAAAGCAATATATAAATGCCTCCAAGCTCATAACAATGTAAAAAAACACGGATTTCACCAACATCATCGATCCGTCCGGGACACCAATAGACTGAAATTTCCTATTATTTTATATCTTAAAGACTTAATATTATTTCGTACTTACGATCACGATAAGAAATCCTAGACAACAAATAACCAAAGTGTTCGATACAAATTGTATCAGCGCGATATTCGAGTAGAGAGTCTCGATGTTTTTGGAGAAGGTGATAATATGTTGATGCCGAATGATCAGCGTTTTCACGATGCTCTCGTTTACACTCTGCTCAATGTTCTTCCGCTCAAGATTTTTCTGCGTAATTTCACTCAATTTCTGCCGCATTATATCAATCTGTCCACATACGTGAAGAACCTAAACATCACAATGTTTTCAGTTCAATTTAAGATCTTAATCTGGATTCAGAACAAACGAGTGCAAATAAACACGAATGAATAACTTGCTTCAATGTGTGCGAATTGATGATGATCATTTGTGTTTGTTTGCATTCGGTTTGCTCGGTCTGAATTAACATATCAAATGAAAGAATAAGAATAAAAATATTAGAGTGTACTTTTCGCATTTGTATGTATAATTTTATTTCAGAACGAATTTTATTTGTATATAATTATATATTTTTTACTATATATGAGTAAAACTTTATGTCTTTGAATCGTATCGTAATTATTTTCAGTTTCAGGAATACTGGCAAGTCACAAACGCTCAAACTTACCAATATTATCAGCAAAGAATTCAATACGCCCACCATACCAGCCGCACTCGTCTGATGAATAAATTGTGTAACAAGAACAGCTATGTGTACTGATGTACTCTCAATTTCGAAGGGTATCTCCATCTTGATGATGAGCTCTCGAACATCGGTTTGATTTTCGTTTTTGATCTTCATTAACGTGCCTATCGCATAGAGGAATACCGACATCATATGCGAGAAGATTATGACATTGGAGACCCAACGAGATACGTAAGCTATTCTGCTCATCGTGTACTCGTCCGAAATATCGCATTCTTTCCAATCCTTGGTTATACATGATATGATTTCGTTCAGCAGACTATGGATTATTAAAAAAAATAGTGATTTATATGATTGCACAAAATCACAGAAACGTCTTTATTTCGCGAGATGTCGATGTAATGAATTTATGATAAAATTACATGAATTAGTGATTACATTACGAATTAATAATATGATGAAATTTATATGAATAAAAAAATTCTTTTAATGCACAATTTGTAAACTGGGATTTAGAACAAAGAATGCGGAAAATGTTTGTAAATCGCGCTTTAATTCTGTTTGGTCGCGTTAAAAAAGCTTACCGAGCATTGAACGCGAAAATAAGCATTTTTATAAGCAGAAGGGTATAAGCAAAAGTTACGCTTAGTGCGTCCATGAGGATCATTAGGTCTTCCTCGCCAAAGTGCACGATCACATGTTGATACTGAAAGATTTGAAACACGATCATCGACGATATACTGAGAACTTTAAGTAAAATTGCGCATGATGTCCCCGGCCATACACCAATCATGCGAAGGCCGTATTCCACGGAGCGACACACAGTATTCATTGAATCTATCTCGTTCTCCATCAGACTCGAAGACAGTTCTTCAAATGATGATTGTGAGCTATCACTAATTATCGATTTTTTTCTATCTACATTGCAGATAAAATTATAATGTAGAGAGAGAGACTCGATATATTAAGGGTTTACTTAATCCGAATAATCGATACAATTCAAATATTCGCTGAAGAGATTAAATTACAACGAGATTGAACTGAAGAACCGTTGGATTCCGGAGCGTCATGGATTAGAAAGCGATATTTCCGACGGCATAATCGAAGTCCTAAGTCAATTCTCGGATCTGGTCGATTGAGAAGTCTCAGTGAAACTCAGTGTAAAATTCTATAGATTTACTCAGCTGACTCTACCTTGACCATGCACAAGATAATAATTACTCATTGCATATTTCACGTCATATTTTTTTCTTTTATCTTAGAAGTCATGAGTAAAAACTATAAAACGATGAGTCCATAATTACAAAAAAAAAATGAGCAGACGCAGTCACGAAAGCGTCCAATATAACCTCATGTACGCATTGCTCAGTTGCTGCCGGTTATTTGCATTAAAAATGTAAAGCGAATGTATGTACTCTGAATACACGTAAGTATCAAGTGCGTGCGTGGAATATTTAAAACTTTCGAATGGCAAGAAGAAATAAAGAGCGGGTATTACGAAAGATAAATTCATAAGGATGAATCGAAAGAGGGGATGAAAGTTTGCAATGATGAGGGAAGGATGTCGAGCTGTGCATAGAAACATTTATCTATAAAAAATAAAACGCTATTATCAAATCGAACGAAATATATTGATGTAATTTTACATGAGGGTATTCACGTTCGTGAGTCAACGCTAATGAGTTATCAGAATTTACGATATGTCGCGTTTCTTATAACACAATAGCTACGTAAACACGATATTATTTCTTGAACTATACACGCTTTCAAGACATAGCATGCAGCACGGATACATAAGACGCTGATGCTTTAATAATCTAGAAGAAAGAAGGTAGAATTTGTCGCGTATTTTATGTGGCAGCTACTAAAACGCTTTTATCGATAAAACTGATATCAAAATTTAATAAAACAAAAAAGATAAGGATATATTCTTTTTACATGTATATGTAAAAATATATTGCTTCCTATCAATTTATAAGACAAATTCAAAATTGGCAATGTATATTTCCTTTAAAGTACGTACAATCTGTACCAAAAGAAAGCAAAAGAAAACGTAATTTTAAAAGTACATCTTACTGTTGTAAAACGTTCTAAGGAGAGATCCATAAATTTTCCAATTGTAATAGTTAACTTTCTTTGCGATCTTAAAATCAGCAGCAATAATATACGATTCTGCGTGGGATTCAAGTTGTACCACTTTGCTTTGTACGCTGCATCACCGATCATTCTACCCTGTCGAGTAAATGATTAAATTCATATAAAATTATAATAAGAAAAATATAATACTAAAATAGAAAGAGTATTACTATTTTACAAAATATATTTTTTATCAAATAAAAACCAGTGTATTTCTTGAAAAATCTTCTTTCAATAATAATTTGAAAAAAAACGAATCATATAATGAAAATTATGTGTGGAAAATTACATGAAATTTGCATACATATAAATAATATATAAATAATATATAATTTTACATAACATTATATGCACATATATACAATACAGTTATAAGAAATTATAAGAAAAAATTGTATGTGTACACGTACACGCACGCACAAAATTTTTTTGACAATTATATCAAGGCTTTACTGTGCTATAATAGAGAAAATGAACGAAGAAAAAATATTGAATTCGTAAAGATAATATTTGTAACTCCATCATTCTGACCTTGGCACTGAGATATTCTCCAGCATAACAAAATATGAATGCCTCCAAAGTGATGACGACGTAAAAAAAGAGGGATTTAATCAACATTGTTGACCCTTGTGTATCACTGATCGACTGTAATGTGATTGGAAATAATATATCAATTGTCAAACGCCCTGAATAGCGAGCAAAATAAGAGTACTTTAAAACCGACACTTGAACGCCATCAACTATTTTAAATACTTTCCTACGAGGTATTTCGTTTTATGTTGCATATTATTTGACAATTTAAAATAAAAATATTTTGTATAACGACAATTTAATATTACAGCATACATATTAACTGCATGCATGTTTGACTTCATAAAGGATCACTTACAGTCACAATTAAAAATCCGAGACAGCAAATGACCAAAGTGTTCCACAGAAATTGCATCAGAGCTATATATGAGAAAAGAATTTCGATATCGGCCGACAATGCGATAATTCTCTGATGTCGACGTACTAGAGCTTTGATAGTCGAGGTTTGCAAGTCGAACGTATCGTCACCTGAGGAGATTTCTACCAACCCTCGGCATATTATATCGATTTGCCCACCTACGTGAAGAATCTAAAAATAGCGGTCAACGCCCTGCAGTATTCTTGATATTGCCATGATTCAGTGCAAAGAACTTGTGAATACAAAAGTTTATCACAACAAGAAAAGTAATAGCAAATAATTAAAATCTATTACATTTTAGAATCTTTTGTATTATCTTATATTTAATACAATAATTAGTATTATATTAAAAATATATAATATAATATTAATTGCAAATTTATTTTTTTAAGAGATTAAATATAATATAATATAAATATATAAAGAAATATATATATATATATATAAATAACAATTAAGCCCCAAACATAAAGCAAATTATGTATCACTTTGGGCGATATTAGATTTAATTTATTATAAAAGAATAGATAATTAAGAATGATAAAAATATGGAGATTACGTACATATTATTCTACATAGTTTGTATTATATACATATTATTGTTTATCGATCAGATTCACCAGAACGTTTTTCATTACGCATAAACGAAGTAAATTATTAATCGTGCAAATGGTACAGACAGAACATTCATTATCTCAAACAATGCGGCGACATACGAGAGATTCAATCAAAATTATTTTATTTCTAATAACTAAACTACTTATATATACTAATTATTTAACCGAAATTATGCATCTCCATTACGTAATATAATTATATATTTAATGCAATACATATTAATTTAATTGTAGATGTTTCAGAATTAGAATCCAATCTACTTAATCCCTCTTTTTTTAAAAAAAAAAAAAAAAAAAAAAAAATCGAGATATTCGATAAATTAACTATCAATTATATGTAGCCTCATTATGTCAGTAAGATTTGTACTGTTCAAAATCTAGAAAATTATACTCTTATCGACCTAACTTATCAAGCATTTTTTCAAGTGTGTTATCTTCGTTATCTTGGAGTATGTTCACTTACCAGTGAGACAATTAGAGCATTAAATACACCAACTATCGTGGCTGCCGCGAGTTGGTGGAAAAACTGTGTGATCATGACGAGTTCGTACGTAGGAGAGACATTGGACTCGAAGGGTAGTTCCATCTTGAGAAACAGTTCTCGCGCCGGCTCCACGAACTGCTCATCGAGCTCGTCGGTGTGGGCGACAAGTACGCCGGTGCCGTAAAGAAATACCGACATCGAATAGAGACCGATAATCAGATTGGAAGATCGATGCGATACATCGGTCGTCCTTGACATCGAGCAAACGGCCCATTCAGTCATGCATTCGCTCCGATCTCGGGCCATCATCGCCAGTATGTCGTAGAATATTCTGCGGGGAACTTGGAGACTTGTCTTTCGAAATCTTACGATCATAAAAGAATGTGACAACTTTTACTTTCTTCGCATACTTCGCGTACTTCAAATCATGACACAAAGATTAAATATTATGCAACTGCGCAAATCTATCTTTATTTGATCGTTGACGTATGTTTCTGTATAAAATTAATTCTTTGTTTTGTCTTATTTTCAAAAAAAAAATATCAGATCAATCTAAATTTGATTCAGAAACATACGGAAGATCGCATCCAAGTCGTTCGTTTCGCAACATAAATAAGCGAAGCTCACCGTCGATTGATCCAAAATATCGTAAGTTTCAATAGTAGGAGGCTATAGGACATCGTAGTGCTAAGACCATCCATCAGATGCGACAGGTCGTCCGTGCGGACATGTATGATGAAATATCGATACTGAAAAGTCTGTGCTATCATAAGCGTAATCATCCAGAAGGCGCGACGAAGGACCATGCAAGACGAGTCGGGCCAAACGCCAATAACGCGGAGACCGATCTCAATTGAACGACTGACAGTGCCAGCGAGGATCATCGAGGAATCGTTCTTCGGATTCATTTTCGAAGCACTGCCTTTGAATGGTATTTCCGATCAAGCCGCTTCCTTACATCGATACTTCGATATTTTGTCAAAAACCATGTACTTTTTGTAGTGATGTTGAACACATGGATGAGCATGAGGGATGAACGCGGATGAACAGGGAAGAATCGCTGCTCACCACCAATCCCCCACCTCGACATCGACGTAAACCAATAGGAAGTATCGACAAAATATTATCTTTATGGCGAAAAAATTGCCGGATAAGGTCGGTTGCAGGTAAGTGCGGGTATAGATAATGAGAAAAAAAAGACCGAGCAGGGGCAATGGAAAGTGCATTGTCTCCGGGATTACGAACCTTAACAATTCAGGAGCCGTGCACGACACCCTCGGGAGATCGTACAAAATAATAACCGGTCATTAGATCAAAGCGCTTTAACTCGATAAAATATGGAAAACGACCGCGAGCGATCACAATGAGGGAAGTTAAAATGGTATATGTCCGGATCGGACATCCATAGCGAGGGGAAAAAAATAATTATTTGCAGAGGGTATATTGCTACTATAAGCGAGTAAGTGAACGACAAGTCGACAGCATNGAAATTAGAGTCTTTGCATACAAATTATGTTTTAAAATTTAGAATATTCATTTTTTTAAATAAATATAAATAAATATAAACGTCTAAAATTATTTAGCGAAACTTGAACTCTCGCCGATACAAAGTAAAAATAAATAAATTAAAATATAGAAAATAGATAATGAAAAAAAATATATATAATGTTAAAAAATTAATATTATTTTTTACACATTTTAAAAATTAAAAATTTTTTTGAAGAGATTTATTATAAACTATGTCGATAATTATTCAAAAAATTTATTTCTATTTATTTATTTTTATAAATATTTAATTTTTTATAAATTATATTCTTTTTTCATATATTTAGAACAGCTTTTGTTCCAATTATATGCTACATTTTGATTGTCCAATATTTCGATGTGCTTCGCATAAATAATTGTTATCCACTAATCTTGTTTAATACATCGCGTACAGCACCGACATATACGAAACTGAAGCTTTCATCGTCTAGCCGAAATAAAACAATAAATTTCATTCGCGTAATAGAACGCGTATTATTTCCTACTTTGTCTTAAAAAATATTAAGTCTTTCTTAAGATGTTTCATCTTGTTATAATATATATTTATAAGGCAAAATTCTTACGCTCGTAAATCCTTCGAGAGAAAGGTCCATGATATTTGCAGCTGTAATCTTCAATCTTTCCTGTGATCTTAATATCATAAATAACAGAATTCGATAGATGTCCTGTTATACCAGAGCGTCTCGTAGACTGCATCACCAATCGAATTGCTCTGAAAAAAAGAACAGCGTACAACTCAAAGGAAAAGTTTTAAATATTAATTTTGAATACGATTCCAATCGAGCACTGTCTGAAAGGTCGAACATTTAAGAAATACAAGAGTTATGAAGTACGGATATATATTAAACTAACCAAGCTGGCAAATTGTTCCGCAGAAGAGGTAAAAAGTTTAAAAATAAATTGGCAGCGGCTCCAAAAAATAAAATAGAATATTGCACGTAAAATAAAATATTGTACGAACCTTGGGCGAACGCGCTGAGGTATTCTTCAGCGAAACAAAAGATAAAAGCTTCTATCGTTGCGGTATATTAAAAACAAGCGAACTTCAATATCACTACAGTAGCTCCGTCCATAGAGACTACGAGAATGGCAGAGAGCTTGGAAGATAACTCAACAGTATAAAATTACAAAATAATATCATAATTATTATAATAATTAACGATACGACTTGCGCCTATGATGAAGTCGATGCAACAGATGACTGTAGTACAGGACAGGAATTACATCAGATGTCGGAATAGAGCTCCTCGATATTGCTCGAAAAAGTTACTATTCTTTGATGCTGAATAATCAAAAGTCTGACACTTGTGATGATTGAATCGCGCTGCTAAGTTCCGTCGCCGCAAATTGTCAGTAACTCTCGACGAAGAATATTGATTTGTCCGCTCACGTGAAATACCTAAACGTGACTAACAATAGATTTAAATCAATTTTCACGAACCGCTATAAAAATTCTGTTTAAAAATATCCAAATTGAAGATGCAAAATTAGTAGAGAACAAAAATCAGTTATAATTAGTTTTGATTAACGCTCGTAGAAGCGCAAATAAAGAGTGAGACTAATAAAATCTATGAGTCATATGATCGGTGAAACTTACCAGCGTGATGATCAAATTATCATAGCGATTAAAGCGGTGATCGACACTATACAAAGAACTCGATTGACCGCTAAAAACTTGAAGAGGAGAAACGCGAACTTCGAAGGGAAATTCCATCTTTACAGGCAACACTCGTACTAATGTTTAGATCCTCTTTAAAGTCGGTCGAGCGACGCCTAAAACCGGTCATGGAGTAGCAAACTGAGGTTATTGCGTTAACGCTGATCAACATGTTCAACAACGACGCGACAGATCGACTTGCTATGATATGATACCGATTTGTCACAATTGTTAATATTGTTTCAATTTTTTTTTCGTTAACAGGATATCATAAAACAATCTGAAAATTGCTGTCAAGAGTTTCAAAATAAGGATACTGTTGTTTACATAGGCAACTATCTCTAACTGCGTTTTGACCAAAGAGAAATCAACTTTGGAAGCCGAAACTAGGAGCCAATAGCGATACTAGGAGTGAAACTAAGCGCATCGATGAGATTCGATGTTGTTGACGTCTGAAGTGACCGAAGATGTACACGTACTGAAAGTACACCGCAAACACCAAGCTCATCATGTATGCGAACCAAGTGATGGTTCCGAACGACAAATCCGGCCAGATTCCGATAAGCGAAGGCCAATCTCGACGAAAGTGCTGATGGAAATTGCGTTTATTATCTCACATGGAATCGGACCACCGCGGCGTTTCTTTATTAAAGGCAAATCGATTATCGTACGAGCGACGCTACTTTAAAATTAGGCATTGAATTTCAACGAGCTATAACTCCAGTTACAATGCGAAACAACAATGTGTTGCCCCTTCGTCGATCATTATCAATCGCTATTACGTGTATACCATATTTCATGCAAAAAAGAAGCATACGTTACATTGTCACTAATTACAAGTTATAGAAAAGAAAGAGCATAATTCGAAGCGACATACATTGAACGTTATGAAGAAGGGGACGTGATTCGCTTAATAAAAAAAAATAAAGGATCCATTGAGCGCAATACCAATGGATGTGCACAATGCCAGTCGCGTTGAAAGACTTGAGAAGCAAAAACAAGGAAGTGTTGCCAAAAGGTAACTTACAAAGTTCTAAGTTGCACATTATTGTATTTTATAAACAAGGTAAAAATATGTTTTAATATAACAATATTAAAAATAAGCAAAAAGAGGTATAAATTTTCAGGTTTAAATTAAATTAAAAATAATTAAAGATTGCGCAAACTATAAATCTTAAAACAACATAAAAATTTAAAATGGTTAATTTATTGAATACAGTTTAATTATTAATAACAGTTTTTTTATATTAACATTTTATACTCATAATACTAATAATATGATTCAACAAATTATTATTAGTTAATATCAATACATCGCGTGCAAAACAGATACATACGATGCTGATGTTTTTATAATCTAAAGAAAATTTTTTAAATTAATGCAAACATATGTATTACAACATCTATACAAACGTACGCGCAAACTTTTTATTAAATAACGGAAGATTTTATTTAACTAAACGTATTTCGCAGCAATAAATTGAACGTTGTAAAGAGAGTGACGTAAATTATTTGTTTAATAAAAAATAAATAAAAAAATAAACATAAGCGTATGTGCACAATGCCAGACACATTGAAAGACTTGGAAAGCACAAAAGCAAAGAAAAAAGAGTTGAAAAAGACTTGTGAGAAGTTCTAAGTTACTCTTTGTTATTTTATATACGAATGTAGCAATGAAATTATCGTTTGATTGAAATTGATTATTATAATTAATTAATTGATTGAATAATTATTATATTTTAGAGAGCAAAAAAAATTATTGATATTTGTATCTAAATTTATAATTTCTTAATACATCGCATGCTGTATTGATATACAAAATAGAAGAATTTATGACCTGCATGTGGAGAGATACTTTTCATTATATCATATAAATGTGTGCATAGTTACGAAGGTCGCTGAATAATTTGTATTATAAACTGTTTGCACAGTTAGCTTTGATATTCATTCGAAACGCGTTTAATATCCATGAACAACATTTTATATGTATGAGAACGGATCTTATGCCGGTGAATTCCTCCAGACAAAGATCCATCATTTTTCTGACCGTGATCGTCAATCTCTTTTGTGACAATCACAAGCAGAAAAGTTCGACACTGGGTGAGTCATATTGTATCAGACGAATGTCTCATAGACAACGTCTGCGATTGATTTGAAAAGTAACCGAATTCTATAAACGTCGAGTAAGAGCGCGAATATTTTTCTTCCTGAAAAGATTTTGTTTGATATAAGTACGTTTATATAGCAGCAATTTGTAAAGCTAAGTGCTCATAGAATTGCAGCAATTTATCAAAAAATAAATATCGTTTTGATAAAATATAATTCAATATAATAATCTTTACTCTATTCTCCGGCAAAACAAAAAATAAACATAATTGCAACCTAAAATAATTTTTATTAATATTGTTGCTCTTGATTGTTACTGATAGTTTATAAGAGCATAATATAAATCAGTTATACAATAGTAAAATCCACGTTATTATAAAAATATTAATTGCTTAATAATAATTATACGATTTTATAATAAAATTCATTGCGCAAATCTACATAATAACAAAATTAATTAAAAAATATTAATTTTATCTATTCTTAAATTGAAATAATTACTCAGAATTTAAAAATACTATTGATTGATTAAAATTTAATAATAATAATAAATAAATCTATGATATCAGATTATCAAAGAATCAAACAAGAACTGCATCAGCGCGCAGGAAAAGAGATTTTCAATTTGTCGGACAATGAAATGATTCTTTGATGCTTTAAGATAAGATAGAAAATAAACATCAGACAACTTTTTTCGAAAAGATTTGAGTTAAAACTTAAGCTTATTAAATAACAAATAGAATATAGACAGGTGTATGAAAACAAATAATTAAAGATGCATTAAACCGATCAAATCTTCGTGGTAATGTTTCTACGTAAATTTATATACATTTCTCAAGTTTCATCAAACTGCGCGCGCAAGTTAGTGTAAACAATCTTACTATAAACACGGTCTTACTATATCAATTTAACTGTTTAAGTGAAAAATCTACGAATAATGGATCTATTTTTAATGGATTATTAACACAGAAAATTGGGAAATGATTCCTAGAAAATGATCTTTAATACTACAATGCGGAGAAGCTGATTGAAACTCGCTAATATAATGACTAGAGAATTGATTATTATGATCAAAGAGGAAAAAGTGGAGAAACTAGGCTATTGCCATCATCTCAAAGATGGGGATTTATTAATCTCGAAAGATAATTCCATTTTGAAGGGAAGATCGAATTTGGTCCCGTGAGAATCATCCTCACGGAGTGTCGAATAAGGCCTTCGAGAGCGTAAAAGATAGCAGCTGAGGCGCTGATGAACATTGAAATATTAAAGCACTAATGCGATATTGATTGGTGTAAATTATTATTAAGTATATTATATATTTAGTACATATGCAAATTAGCAGTAACGTATTCTCTCCAATTCCTAGCCATCGGCGCTAAAATTTCACGAGATACTGTATGCAAAATATCACAAAAATATTTGCTATAGAATAAAAGAAACAAAACATAAATATGCATAATGTGAACAAAATATAAAAGGTGTCTAAATAGAAGTCCAAAAAAAACGCTATACAAACGCCTTTACGACATCTTTTACATTTACGAGCTGTTTGAAAAGGAACTCTTATAGATTGAATAAACATCAAATTTAAAATATAAAATATAAAACTTTGAAATATAAATGTTGCAGAAAGATAAATATTTTACGTAAAATCTTTGTCGTCAGAGCGTCCTAAAGTACGAAAAATAAAAAACGGACCTGTAAGAAGAAATTATGATGATTCTGTTTTTTTTTATTTGTAATAATTAAATTTTATAAGCAGCATAATACAAGGATAAATAATAATAAAATAATTAATGTTCTATCGCGTCGCATGATATTGTTAGATCAAGGAAAAAGATAGGTCCTAAATCTTCCTTATTAATCATGCTTATCGGCAATTCAGCCAGAGCCAACTTTAAAAAAGTTAAGCTATACGTTTGAATTACGCTCAAAGTGTCTACAAGCACTAGAAAATCAATTAAGAAATTTATCTCGAAGTTTTTAAAAATATACAAAAGATTACTTTACTGTTATTATCAAAACTAACATTACTGACAAAATTATTGAAAATTGCGATAAGTTCAGCCACAATAAATCAGAGTCCCACTTTGCATTAAAAAACGTTTGTATTCGTATTGTACATTCGTATTGTACATTCGTATTATAGTATCATTTTGCAAGATTGTCATAACTTCTACGATGACTTGCTTTCCTAAATCGTCTGTCATCGATATGAATACGCGTTATGCATGAAACTTGTACGTCGATTGTATGTCGCGTGATGATAAGATAACTGATCGATCGCAGACGGGATGAAAACGAAAACGCGATCAATCGTAATTATACAGTGAACTAGTCAAGCATATATCGTTCAAAGATTGTAATTTGGGGGGGTAAACGTTCAACAGGCTTCCTTTCGCTATCATGCGAGGTAGCAAATAATTCTCTTTAAAAATGTAGCTCTTTCTTCGTATGCTCGTATATGTAATGGTCATATTATTTGTAATATGTCGAGAAGAAATAATCGAAATTATCAAAGAAGAATGAGAAAAGAAAAATACAAGAAAAAAACACAACGCTCAGACAAGAAAAACAAGAAGTTTGCGAAATGCACAAAACACGATTTAAAACTATAAATCGCTTTTATGAATAATAACTTAATATTTTCATTGTTTAGTGTAAATAATAATTGAAATTATTTTTAATTATATTAAAAAAGTAATTTTGGTTCAGAAATATATAAATTTTAGAAAACTTTTAAAAATAATTTAGAAATTTTAAAAATAATATTAAATGCAATAATGTTATATGTTAATAAATTTCATAAACACAAGATAATTTTTAATAAAAAATTTTATAAAAATAAAATTTTTGAATTAATTATAGATAATTTATTTTTATAGATTTTTTTTTAATTTTTACTACTACTGTATCTTTCTACTTTTAGCATGTAAAACTTCAAAATATTTCTAAGAGAATTTTTAGCTAATAAAAGATTGTTATGACGTGGCGGTTTTTTATCAAATTCTAGAAATAGTTAATATAGTATTGCGAATAACACATTGATGCTTAAACATGGCATGGGAGAAAAAACATGAAATATTAGTTTTGGTGATCATCACGCGCGCCAATTGACATTACTGCACTCGTGCCAGTTATCCTCCATTATCGTCAAATTTTATAAAAACCGCCACCATTTATTATTTAAGTTGGATATTTCATCGATATGTAACAAAATCTAGCAATAAAATATGCCAAAAACGCATATGAAACATTTATTGGCTTACTATCAAACAATATAAGGTCCATTTCGAGCGATGGATTTACAGTTACCATTCCGCAATTCAAAACTCATTGTCAAAACTCACGTGAATAGGCAAATCAGAATTACGTTAACAGCATCTAGTATAGTACGAAGATCGGCATCGGACGTTCATATGAGTTAATCTGCATGATACACCGAAATTACCTAGCGATACTCAAACGATCGATATGATGCTATACCTCCACTCAAACTCCAATCAATCTATTCCAGTTACGTGCTGCATAGTCTCACATTAATTCAAAATAGCTTATTATCCATTTGAGTGTTCTGTAATTGAACTAAAATGATGTAAAACGGACTATGAATTTCAATAGAGTTTGGAAGCAAAAAGACTTAAATCGATAAAAATGCATTATAGAAATCTCCTTATAACATGCAATAAAATATATCTGCGAATTGTTTAATGAAGACTTAATGAGTAAATTTAATATAAAGCTGCAAATATAAAAATAGGTTTAAGTATTCAACAAATTAACAAAATAAAGAATTATTCGCATTTATACTAAACATTGTTTTAACCTGCAAATCTCAAAAGTTACTTCAAAATAATATAAAAATTTAAATAACAATGATTTATTAACAATGATTTAATGATTAATTTTTTAAAATAATTAATAATTTCTGAATTATCTTTTTACACTAATTTAATAATGATTTTGACTATCACTATTGCATTTCCATTGGTATCAATACATCGCATGCAAGACAGATACATATGATATCGAAGCCCTCATGATCTAAACAAACAGAAGTTAAAAAATTAATTTTAATCTATGTTCATACATAAAGTATATATTGTAAAAAATGTTAAAATAAATTGTAAGCAAGATGAAGCTTTTATTTAATAATTATTCATCAAGAAAGTTGCAAAAGATTACATTCGTTAAAGCTTCAAATGACATATCCATCATTTTTCCTGCAGTGATTGACAGTCGCTTCTGGGATCTCATTATCATGAATGATATAAGTTTACTCTGATTTGACGGCATATTGTACCACAAGGATTCGTATGCTGCATCAGCAATCGATTTACTCTAAAAATAATGTAAATTATGTCAAAAAGCAGGGCAGTGATTTTCTCTCAATCCAAACAATTCATTTATCTGAAAGAAGAGCTTTTTTCTAATCTACTTATTCTAGTTTGTGCTATTATTTAAAAAAATTGCAACACAAAGATACATTGTGTAAATATAGATACAAATATAGATTTATAAAGTGTAAATATAAATAATAAATTACATTAATTGATTACGCTTTGTTAACTGCGACATTGCTTCTTATTAGCCCTTTTAAAATTAATTGATTATTGTAAAAAAGATACATCATTTATTACTCGTATAATATAGAAACAGTAGGCATTTTTTTAAATCTTTAATATTGTAATATTGTAAATCTTTAATATTGTATTGCTCACAATAATGTATTTACTGACCTTAAGACTAAGATATTCTCCGGCAAAGCAAATAATAAAGGCTTCTGTCATTACGGCAAAGTAGGCCAAAGTGGCTTTCACAAATACGAAAATATCAGTTTCATTATGAACGGACTGTTTCAATGCACAATAAAAAGGAATGTTTACTTACAATATTAATGATAATGTATTTACGATAATACTCACAATTATAATAATGAATCCTAGGCAGCAAATGACTAAAGTATTCCAAACAACTTGCATCAGGGCAGTAAAGGAGAAAAGTTTTTCAATGTTCTCGGAAAATGCGTAGACCTTGTTGTGCTTTTCAATCAGCATTCCTAATATAAATGTCGAAGATTGATAAGGAATAGCATTTTCAGAAATATTTCTGAACTCTTGACATATTATATCAATTTGCCCGCTTACGTGAAGTACCTAAAACGTACTCAAACTGTTGCAAATATTCCAACCATTATGTGTAAAAAATTTTACTGCAAAAAATACATTTGATGTAAAAGAATTTTCAACTATTTATTTTTATACGATTTATTTTATACAATTATTCAAGCATATTTTTTCCAAAAGTGATATTTATTTATTTTTATGTTTATACGACGTATACATATAATAATATACCGCAGTTTTATATGTAAAAAAAACTCCACAAATAATATAAAGTGAAATTTTCATGGAACAATATTTTTATAAGTCTAAATTCGCATCATAAATTCTCTTGTTAATTTTAGTAAAATAAAAAAAGCGAATTTAAAATGAGAGACTTACCAGAGTAAAAATTAATCCGTTTAAAACGGCGACTATAAACGAGATTAATATTACATGTAGAAATAGAATTACAAATAATAGCTCAAAAATCGGAGATTGTTCAATTTCGAAGGGAAGTAGCATCTTGATAGGAAGCTGCCTCAAGGTATCATTATAATCTTGGGTTGAATATACAAAATGAATTGCGTAATCGCCCAAAACGTAAAGTACTGCAGCAACTCCATTAAAACTCAACATAACGTTAGAATAAAAATGAGTTAAACTGGCCTTAATCATCATCATACTCAAATGCTGATCGATGTTGATGCATTCATGCCAGTCATTATCCATAGCGGCCAGCATTTTGTGAAAAATTCTGCAATATTCATTTATCAAATAACAAATAGAAACATTACTTTTTTTATGCGAGACTAATACACTGACAATGTATGTATTAATGAACACTCCTCGTAGGAAAAGCTCGGATCATCGTTATTACAAAACTAAAAAAATCTTTTTTTTACGATCTAGTTTTTGCGATTTGACATAAAGTTAATACTACGTACATGACGCGATATCTTACCGACGATGTATCCATAGACTGGCTAATTTGAGAAACGTCAAACTGTAATCTAAAGTCAGGGACAATCCATCGACGAGATTCGAGAGTTCGCTGATCTTGAAGTGCTCAAGTATGTACAGATATTGAAAATACTGTATAATCAGGATACTCGACATAAAAATCAACCAATAAACGGCGGAATACGACACACCTGGCCATACACCAAGCAATCGAAGACCGATTTTCAGCGCCGGATTAACGGTACTCTTGACTATCATTCGTTAATAATTTGAAAACCGCAACGTTACGAAGATCAGCACATTTATTTGCTGTGACCATAAGAAAGAACTGATAGGACAATAACGGTGTCTCCAAGTGCATCCCTACGCGCGTGCGGTACACCCCCACCCACGTAAATACGGATCAATCGCAATTATACATTGTGTAGTACAACGGCAATTCGAAGCAGAATTATCTCATACGAACATTCTATATTTTTTTGACGGTCTCATAATGTCGGTCTCATGCTTGACCAGAGGTAAAAAAAAAATCGTATATTGAACCATCTCTTCTCACTGGTAATGCGAAGTCGTTAATAAAAAAAATGGATGTACATCATTTTCTAGATATCGTGATGATTGTTCAACGTAGGAAAGTTCATAATTACGTGGATATTCTAGGAGACGGAAATGGACTGTATTGGTGACATTGATCGTGAATTTTTAAAGAGATAAGAGAGGAAAAAGCGTCCTATGTCCATCTAAAGTATTAAACTTGAAGAGTACAATGATAAATAATTTCCTCTAATAACAGTAAAATTTAATTTTTCAGAACACATGTGCAAGGAGAACTCAAATAATAAAAATTAATTGGACATATTACAGAAGCTACAAACACAAATAAAAAGATGTGCAGATCTCTGAATAAAATCTCGATACTTGGACCGTGTCCCGATATACACTGTCAGTACTGAAAATCTATAGTAAATTATAGATTTTCAATACTGACAGTGAATATCAGAACGCAGTTTTGATACAGTCAACGCAATGAAAAGTTACATTTCGCTTTTTCATTTTTCTCTTCTTTTTCTCTTTTTCTCTCTTTCCCTCTTTCTCTCTTTATCGACAAGAATAAATTTTAATATACGATAAATTAAAAACAAGCAGAAAAAAGATATGAATATTCAGATTTAAATCAAATATAACTTTAGATTTTGCGCAATCAATAAATTTTAAAACAAAATAAAAATTTAAAACTACATTAATTTATCGAAAACAATTTAATTATTAATATCAGTTTTTCTCTATTAATATTTTATATTTAATTATACTAATTATACTAATAACTTTATACTAATATAATTATACTAATATACTAATAACACTGCACTTTCGACAAAACTTTGTTTGTTAATATTAATACATCGCGTGTAAAACAGAAACATATGATGCTGACGCTTTTATGATCTAAAAAGAAAAGAAATTTAAAAAATTAATTTACGAACATGTATGCGCATATATTTTTGTTAAATGCCAAAAGAATTTATTTAATTGTTAAAAAAATTATTTCAAAAGCTTACACTCGTAAAGGTTTCCAAAGATAAATTTGTGACTCTGCCTGCCGTGATCATGAGTTGCTTTTGAGATCTCATTATCACAAACGTTATAATTTTTCTTTGATTTGATGGTAAATCGTACCACAGTGATTCGTATACTGCATCGGCGATTGATTTACTCTGAAAATAATGCAAAAATATAAAAATAATAAAACAATAATTTTCACAATTTTTCATATTTAATTAAATATTATACAAAAGTCTGATTTGATCAAAGTTTTTCTTAATATTCATTAATATTGTATAAAAGTTAAAAGATATTGAAGTAAAAGAGATGTGTGCCATTTACTACAGATAATATAAAAATTTATTTATATATTATTTTTCTATTTAGAATAAAAAAATTATTCTCATTATGATTAGATAATTAGTATTGAACTTAAAATAATTTTTATAATATTTTACATTTATATACAAATATATATATATATATATATAAATACTTATTATTGTTATTATTATTATGTCAAAGATATGTAATGTCTTTTTTCTCATAAACTTTTTGTTAACATAGTTATATTATATTAAATATAATATATTCTTAGCAGTATTAAACAATTTCCAAATGTTTACTAACCTTAAGATTAAGATATTCTCCGGCAAAGCATAAGATGAAAATTTCCATTATCACAGCAAAGTAAGTAAAAACGGATTTTACTATCGTGACACCGGTCTCAATATAAAATGACTATTTCGGTAAACAATAAGACCTAATAAATTAACTGTAATGTTGATCACAGCACATTTACTGCAGTACTCACAATTATGATAATAAATCCTAAACAGCAAATAAGTAAAGTATTCCAAAAGACTTGCATTAATGCAATAAAAGAGAAAAGTTCTCTGATGTTCTCAGAAAACAAAAAAACTCTGTTGTGTCTCTCAATTGGTATACCTAATGTAGATGTGAAAGTTTCATGAGAAAAAACTTTTGTAGAAATTGTTTTGAATTCTTGGCATAATATATCGATTTGTCCACTTACGTGAAGCACCTAAAATATATATAGGTACCTAAATTTCTGTAAAGATTTCAAGTATTAGAAATATTAGGTAACTATTTTTACGAAGAATTACTCGGACAAAAAAAAGAAACAAAAAATAGCAATAAAATACAACATCCTTATATAGGTTAATATTCAACTAATATTTAACTAATTATTAAATTTATTTGACTGTAATATAAAATTTGATCTCATCAAATTAATATAATATGAAATAATTAGTATATAACTAAATACACATCAAAACGAATAATTTTGAGGGTTTTTTATTATGTGGTATATACTGGCGTTACATGCCGTTAAACAATTTTTGTAAGAAGTAAAAACAAAAATTTATATGATAAAACTTACTAGAGTAGAAATTAATACGTTTAGAATAGCGAGCATATACGAATTTAACACCACATGTAGAAATAGAAATATGACCAGCAGTTCAAAAATTGGCGATTGTTGAGTCTCGAAGGGAAATTGTGCCTTAACAGGAAGCTGTCGCAAGGTATCATTGTAATCTCCGGATAGATGCATGAAACGAATTACGTAACCGCCCAAAATGTAAAACATCGAAGCGATTGTATTAATAGTGAACATAAGATTAGAACATAAATGTGATATATTGGCTTTGATTGTCATCACATACAAATGTTGATCAATATCGGCGGATTGTCGCCAATCGTTATCCATAGCGGTTATAAGTTGATGAATGATTCTGCAATGTGTTACTCTAATTGGACAGATATTGGGATGAAGATAATATCATTTAGGCAAAACTATATAAATCGTTACTCGAATTGAAATTTTAGACTAGATAGAATTAAGACGTGTTTTGTTTATAAAAGATTTAACAGACAACATATACAAAGAAACTGCATAATGCATAATGCAATCATATGTCTCAAACAGTGTAAGATTGGGTGAAGCTAACTATTGCAGCGAAACAAATTCTTACCGACGATGTATCCAAAGAACGATTATTTTAACAATTGCCGAGCTATAAAGTAAAGCCGCGGGTAAGCTATCGACGAGATTCGAAAGCTCGCTGATCTTGAAGTGCTCGAATACATATCGATATTGGAAGTACTGTATAATTAATACGCTAAATATGTAAATTAACCAATATGGAATGGGATACGACACACCCGGCCACACACCAAGCAATCGGAGGCCGATCTTCAGCATCGGACTGACGGTACTCGTAACTATCATTCGTAAGCAATATTGAAATTGCGAGAAAATAAAGATGAGTATGATAAGATAAGGCACATTTATCCGGCACTCCGGTTTGAGAAAGAATTGAAAGAGCACTGACAGTTTCCTCAAGTGCAACCCCACGTAGTGCATCCCCACTCTCGTAAGTACGGATCAATCGCTATTATGTATTGTGGGTTTAACAGCAAATCGAGATAGAACTTATTTATATGCAATTCTGTTGATAGTATAATAACATCTAATACTCTCAAAGTAAAAGATACTGGACTTGCGTGCAAAATGAACAACTCGATGCATAATTATTAGTTCCTCTTTTTTTTGCAAACTGGTCTCTTGGCAACGCGTTTCCATCGAAGAGAAACAAATGTCCATTATGTTCTACACATTGCAAAAATCATTAAACGTATACAGCAGAATAATAGTATGTATTGTTTTTATAAGTAAATGGAACTGAATATACCTGCAGTTTAACGTCTGCCCTTTAAAGAGGGGAGAACAACAGAATGGGGGTGTAATGAGTAATTTTCTTTAATAATTCTAGAAATGTTATGCAGAAAGCTCACTTGAGGAAGAAATTTTAAGCTTTTGTAAGAGATACTATAAATATTTAATTTCAAATATGTCTATACCCAAGAGATACGCATGCAAACTAAATATGATTTTCTAATAATGAGTTAATGCTCAAAGATATCCGATAAATTCATATCCTTTTCAATATTCTTTTAAATGAAAAGAATAATACACAATAAAATAATAATCATATACGAAAACAAAAATTATTTGCATCTATTAAATATAATTTTTTAACAAATGACAATTATTAACTTGTTAACAATTTAATTTAAGATAAATATTAAACGTTAAAAAAAAGAGGAGAGTGATATAAATTCGCTTAATAAAAAAAAGAAAAATCTGCACAATGCTAGACGTATTAAAAGATTTAAGACATGAATGCTAAGAAAAGTAAGTGTTATTAAAAAGAAATTTGTGAAATCGTTTCCTGTTATTTTATAAATAAAAATAATATGGAATTATCATTCAATCACATTTATATACTGCTTAGAAAGAAAAAATTATCTACAATTATCATATCAATAGTCTGCATTTAAATATGCCTAACATGTCTTTTTGCTACAAAAGATTGTTAAACAAAAGGATTATAAATATGTTATTTGAATAGACTTCATTCTCAAATAAAATTTATTTTTTCCCTATAATTCATTATTATCAAGTAGTATTAACGCTCTTTCAATATTACGTCCCAAACACAAATATAACTAAACATAGATATAATTGTTATATACTGTATATAACTCTATATACTGTTAATATAGATATTTTATATATGTTATATTCAGCGTTTAACCGATGAAACTTTAAATAAGAAGCGTATGTACTGCGCTGAAGATCGTCTAATGATCGTAATTTTATGTTATTACTATATTTTAAGAAGCAATCTTTCTCTCTTTGTGCATGATTCTGTGTCTTTCCATCAGCTTTAAATAGACGAAAAAGTAACTATTGATATTCATATCTGGATTCATAATTTTTTAATATAATATAACGCATGCAGCATATACGAAACAGAAGCTTTTATGATCTATATATATAAAGAGATTCTTTTCATTGTAAGCATCATATCGGATGTGTGCATAGTTACAAAGACTATAGAATTGTTTGTATTATAAATTGTTTGCACAGTCAGCCTATTCACTTGAGATGCGTTTATACCCATGAGCAACTTTGTATGTATAAGAACGGATTTTATGCTGTTGAATTTCTCCAGAGAAAGATCCATCACTTTTCCAGTCATGATCGTCAATCTCTCTTGTGACCTCACAAGAAGAAGAGTTCGACACCATCTGGGCGTCATATTGTACCGCACTCACAGACAGCGTCTGCGATTTACTGTGAAAAACAACCAGTTGAGTTCTGTAAATGTAAGAGCGTGAAATATCTTTCCTCCTAAAAACATTTCATTTAATATAGATATGTACGTTTATGTAGCAGGAAATTGTAAACTTAAGCAATCAAAAAATTGCTTCTTAACGCAATTAAAAAATAAAATTGTTTTAATAAAATATAATCTAAAATGTAATAAACTTTGCGCTAAGATACTTTCCAACAAAACAGAAAACAAACGTAATTGCGACGTAAAATAAAATGTTTTTTATTAATATTATTGCTCTTTGATTATTACTGATAGTCCGTAAAAGCAATGAACAAATGCAATAGCAAAGCAAGATCCTCATTTAATATTTTATTAAATAAAAACAGTGCAATAAACCATCGCTTCCGATATAATCGACAAAAAAACGGATGTGCACTATTTTCTAGGTATCGCGATGAACGCAGGACAGTTTGTAAGTTCATAATTACATCTTGGCGACGGAAATGAATTGTATACGTGGCATTGATCGTGAATTTTTAAGACAAGAGAGAAAGAAGTATCATATGTCCCTCTGATGTATTAAACTCGAACAGCATAATGATGAGTAATTTTCTCTAATATCGTAGATATTGAATTTTTACAAACACATGTGCAAGAAAAATTCAAACAACTGAAATCAACTTGACGTATCACAGAAGTTTGATCATATAAACACAACTTTTCCCCCCAAAAAATGTGCAGATATAAACTGTATACAGATCTTTGAAAAC
Source organism: Cephalotes varians (assembly GCA_037157785.1). Taxonomy (NCBI): domain Eukaryota; kingdom Metazoa; phylum Arthropoda; class Insecta; order Hymenoptera; family Formicidae; genus Cephalotes; species Cephalotes varians. The sequence goes on from JANQDE010000063.1 coordinate 1,142,431, forward strand.
AATTTCGATATTTAATACAGTCGCAATAAAAAGCTCTTTTTTTCTTTCTCATCTTTTTTAGAAAAAAAATATATAAATATATAAGATTAAAAATAAGCAAAAAAAAGAAATATTTAAATTTAAATTAAATTAAATTCTAGATTGCGCAATCTATAAATCTTAAAATAACTGAAAATTTAAAACTATTAATTTATTAAAAACAATTTAATTATTAATAACACTTTCTCTATTAATCTTTTATACTAATTTTATACTAATATTATATAACATTACGATTTTTCAACAAATCCTTGTTTATTAATATCAGTACATCGCGTGTAAGACAGATACGTATGATACTGATGCTTTTAAAATCTATAAAAAATTAAGAAAATTAATTTACTAACATATATTTTTATTGAATGTCAAAATATTTTACTTAATTTTTTACTTAATCGTAAAAAAAGTTTCGAAAGCTTACACTTGTAAAAGTTTCCAAAGATAAATTTGTAACTCTTCCTGCCGAAATCACAAGTTGTTTTTGAGATCTCATTATTATGAATATTATAATTTTTTTTTTATTTGATGGTAAATCATACCACAGAGATTCATATGCCGCATCAGCGATTGATCTACTCTGAAAATAATGCAAAAGATATGCAAAATAATGAGACGATATTTTTCATAATTAATCCCTAAACGAATATTTAATCAAATATATTATAGCTTTGTTTAAATGTCAAAGTTATTTCTAATATTTCTATTACGTAGTAAGAAATATTAACAAAAGTTATAAAAGAATAAAAAAGATATATATCATTTAGTACGGAAAATAAAAAAAGAGAAGCTATAATACATCATAAAATGTTTAGTATGCAACAATTGAAACTAACAATATATATATGAAAATTAATTCAAATCATTATTTTTAAAATAAAAGAAATTTGATACTCAATAATAAACGATTAATTAATTAAAATAGGATAGGACTTATAATATTTATATTATTTATAAAATATTTATATTATTTTATGCATTTATAAAATATTTATTATTGTGTTATAGATGTTGTAACATCATTATCTTATAAATATTTTGCCTATATAATCATTTGCATTAAATATGCTTTACTTGCAATCAATAATTTTTAAATGTTTACTAACCTTCAGATTAAGATATTCTCCAGCAAAGCATAAGATAAAAACTTCCATTATTACAGCAAGATAAGTAAAAATGGATTTTACAATCGTAGTGATCCCGGTCTCAATATAAAAAGACTATTTAGGTAAAAAATAACACCGAATAAATTGATCGTAATATTGATCGTAATATTGATAGCACATTTATTTCAGTACTCACAATTATCATAATAAATCCTAGAGTGCAAATAACTAAAGTATTCCAAATAACTTGCATTAACGCGATAAAAGAGAAAAGTTGTCTGATGTTGTCAGAAAACAAAAATACTTTATTGTGTCTTTCAATCAGCATACCTAATGTAGATGTAAAAGTTTCATAAGGAAGAGTTTTTGCGGAAATAGTTTTGAATTCTTGACATAATATATCGATTTGTCCACTTACGTGAAACATCTAAAATACATATATACATAATTTCTGTAAACATACATATGTATATATATATATATATATATATATATACACAAATTTTGACAAATTTCTATATATTAGAAGTATGAGATAATTATTTTTCTAAAGAATAGTTCAATATAAAAAAGATGACAGAATGTAGAACATAGTGCATTTATAATGCGCTTATAAAGTAATATTCAAGTAATCAATTATTATATATATATATATATATATATATATTACAAATTATTAAATTAACTAATTATTCATTAAAAAATATAAAATCTTAACATTTCAAATTTGTATAACATAGAATAATTAGTATTCAATTAAATTTTACATATCAAACAACGCGTAATTTTGAGAATTAAACTTTGTTCTGAGGTGCAGTTAAACAATTTTTGTGAGAAATAACAATAATATATGACGAAACTTACTAAAGTAGAAATTAATGCGTTTAGAATAGAGAGCGTGCACGAATTTAACATCACATGTAGAAGTAAAGCTACGACTAGCAGCTCAAAAATTGGCGATTGTTGAGTATCGAAGGAAAATTGTACCTTGATAGGCAACTGCCGAAAGGTATTATTGTAATCTCCGGACATATATGCAAAATGAATTACGTAACCGCCCAAAATATAAAATATCGCAGCAATTGTATTAATACTGAACATAAGATTAGAACAGAAATGTGATATATTAGCTTTGATTGTCATCACAGACAAATGTTGATCGATACAATCTCGCCATTCGTTGTCCATAGCAGTTATAAGTTGATGAATGATTCTGCAATGTATTACTTTAATTGGATAGATATTGAAATAAAAATGGTAGTCCTATGCGAGAGTCTACAAATTGTTACTCTAATTAAGATTTAAAAGACAAAATTAGACAAAATTAAAGCACGAGTTGTTTATAAAAGGTTTAAGTGACAAAGTATATTAAAAAATTAATACATAATTGTGTGTCTCAAGTAGAGCGAGATTAGATAAAGTTAACGATTGCAGCGATGCAATATCTTACCGTCGATTTATCCAAAGACTGGTTATTTTCAAAACTGCCAAGCTATAAATTAAAGCGGATGGTAAACTATCGACGAGATTCGAAAGCTCGCTGATTTTGAAGTGCTCGATTACGTATTGATATTGGAAGTATTGTATAATTAATACACTAAATACATAAATTAACCAATATGGGATAAAATACGATACACCCGGCCACACACCAAGCACTTGAAGGCCGATCTTCAATACCGGACTGACGGTACTCATGACTATCATTCATAAGCAGTATTGAGATCGTGAGAAAATGAAGATTAGTGTCGATCCAACATTTATCCGTTACTCCGGTTTGAGAAAGAACTGAAAGAGTACTGACAGTTTTCTCAAATGCAACCCCACGCAATGCATCCCCACTCGAATAAATATGGATCAATTATCATTGCAAGGTATAATAGCAAATTGAGATAGAGCTTATTATTTATATGGACATCTTTTAACTTTGTTGATAGTCTAATAACGTTTAATATCCATAAAGTAACAAAGACATCGGAGTTGAAAGCAGAATGAACAATTCGATGCAATTATCAGTTCCTTTTTTGCTTATATCTTAGAAACGCGATTCCATCGGAAAGAAACAAATACGTTCTATACATCGCAAAAATCGTTAAACGTGTAACAGAGTAATGGTAATTATATATTACGTATTCGAAGCGAACGACGGAACTGAATTATCATGTACTTCAACTTGTGGTCTTGAAAGAGATATTATGAAGGGAAAATAACAGAATGGGTGGGGAGGGACGTAATAATGAGTAATTCCCTTTAATGATTCTTGGAACTTTATCAGGCAGAAAACTCACTTAAAGAAGAAATTTTTTTAAATAAAAAGTTTTCGATTAAAAACATTATAAGCATTTAGATTCAAATATGGCTAGACTCAGAGTTCTACCTATACAAATTGATTATATGATTCTCTAATAAAGAGTCAATGTCCAAAAACATCCGATGTATTCAACATGAATTCTTTTAAGTAAGATTATACAACGTAACAATAATAATAATAATAATAATAATAATAATGCACAAAAATATAAAATTATTTACATTTATATTAAATATAATTTATGCATTGTTTGTATGTATGAAATCTTATGTCGTTAAATTCCTCCAGAGAAAGATCCATCACTTTTCCAACCATGGTCGTTAATCTCTTTTGTGACCTCAATCACAAGTAAAAGACTTCGACACTGGTTGGGCATCATATTATATAGATGAAATATAGACAGCATTTGCGATCAATTTACTGTGAAAAACAATCAGTTGAGTTCTACAAATGTCGAGCAAGAGGGCAAATATTTTTCTTTCTGAAAAGATTTTGTTCGATATAAATACGTTTGTAGAAGCAATTTGTAAAGTTAAGTGCTCACAAAATTACCTGTTACTCAGCAATTTATTAAAAAAGATCGGTTGAGAAATTATAGTTTAAATGTAATAATCTTTGCGCTAAGATACTTTCCAGCAAAACAGAAAACATAATTGTGACGTAAAATAAAATGGTTTTTACTAATATTATTGCTCCTCGATAGTCTGTCAATTTGCAATAATGAAACAAGATTTACATTAATTTTATGATAAAATTAAACCATGCATCTTTACTAATTATGCGATGTCGGCACAAAAACGGATATGCACCAGTTTTAGTCTAGTTTTAGTCTAGCTATCGCAATGAACGTAGGACAATTTGAAAGTTCATATTTATATCTTGGATATCCTTAGTGATGAAAATAAATTGTATTTGTGGTATTGATATAAATTTTTAAGGAAAAAAGAGAGTAAAAAACATTGTATGTTCCTCTGAAATATTAAACTTGAACAGTATGGTGAGTAATTTCCTCTAAGTAAATAATGAATTTTACACATGCAAGGGAGACTCAAACAAATCAACTGGACATACATTACAGAAGCTTAGTTACACGTACACAAAAAGATGTGCACACAACATAAAACATAAAAATTGCAATATTTGGTCGTCAGTCAACGAAATAAAAAGCTATTTTTCTTTTTCTCTTTCACACTCTCTCTCTCTTTTCTTTATCGTTTAAAATATATTTTGATATATAATGGATTAAAAATAAGCAAAAAAGAAAAGGAACATTCAAATTTAAATTAAATTAAATATATAATTTTAGATTTTGCATAATCTATAACTTTTAAGACAAAATAAAAATTCAAGATTATATTAATTTATGGAAAACAATTTAATTATTAATAACAATTTCTCTATATTAATATTTTACACTGATTATACTAATAACACTGCGATTTCAACAAATCCTTGTTTGTTGATATCAATACATAGCATGTAAGACAGATATGTATGATGCTGATGCTTTTATAATCTAAAATTAATTGAAAAAATTAATTTGCAAATATGTATGCGCATGTGTTTTTATTAAATGTTAAAACATTTAATTAAATTGTAAAAAAAGTTATTTCGAAAACTTACACTTGTGAAAGTTTCCAAAGATAAATTTGTGAATCTCCCTGCAGTAAGCGTGAGTTGTTTCTGAGATCTCATTATTATGAATATTATAATTTTCCTTTGATTTAACGGTAAATCGTACCACAGTGATTCGTATGCTGCATCGGCGATTGATTTACTCTGAAAATGCAAAAGATATAAAAGAAAATAAAAAGTTATTTTTTCATAATTTTTCCTTATTTAATTAAATATTATATAAAAACCTTCTTTATATAAATGAAAAAGTTATTTTATATTTTTTTACTATTGTGTAAAAGTTGAGAAAGTTTAAAAAGTAAAAAAATATATATATGTGTATATATATGTATATTTATTATTATTATTATTATTATTATTATTATTATTATTATTATTATTATTATTATTATTATTATTATTATTATTATTATTATTATGGAAGATACAGTGTGCCATAAAATAGCATCATAAAACGTTTAGAAAACAGTATATATTGTTATGAAATAACAATAAATACTATCAAAATTTATTTGTATCATTTAAATTTTTAGAATAAAAAAATTTGATACTTGCAATAAACAATTATTTAATTAGCATAATATTGTGTGGATTTACAATAATTTGTATATTATTTTATATTTAAAAAATACAATTAATATTATTATTTTACAAATGTCATAATATTTTTATTTCATTAATATTTAATATTTTGCATATATATATATATAATCGCATTGCATTAATTTAATATATGTATTCTCATTTACTTGCAGTTAATAATTTTTAAATACTAACCTTGAGATTAAGATATTCTCCTGCAAAGCATAAAATGAAAACTTCCAATACCAGAGCAAGATAAGGAGAAACGGATTTTACTATTGTAGTAATACCATTCTCAATATAAAATGACTATTTCCATAATAAATAACAAGAACGAATAAATAAACAATAATATTGATCATATCACATTACAGTACTTACAATTATGATAATAAATCCTAGACTGCAAATAGCTAAAGTATTCCAAATAACTTGCATTAATGCAATAAATGAGAAAAGTTTTTCGATGTTGTCAGAGAACAAAAAAACTTTATTGTGCCTCTCAATTAATATACCTAATGTAGATGTGGAAGTTTTATAAGGAAGAGATTTTGCAGAAATAGTTTTGAATTCTTGACATAATATATCGATTTGTCCACTTACGTGAAGCACCTAAAATATGTACATATACCTAAATTTCTCAACTATTAGAAGAAATCAGAAAAGTATTTTTATAAAAAACTATTCAGTAAAAAAAGGAAAAACGCAACTTAATAAAACAAAATTCTATTAAACTAACTATTAAATATTTATTTGACAATGATTTGATATAATTTATACGATATGTTTTATATCAAATTTAACAATTTGATATAAAACATATCGTATAACATGTTATAATTCATATATAATTAAATTTTACATATTAGACATTATGTAATTTTGAGAACTAAATTTTTTTTACGTTATACTGACGTCACATGTTGTTAACCATTTTTATGAAAAATAAAAACAATAATTTGATGATAAAACTTACTAGAGTAGAAATTAATGAGTTTAATGTAGCGAGCGTGCACGAATTTAACATCACATGTAGAAATAGAGTTACAGTCAGTAACTCAAAAATCGGCGATTGTTGAATTTCGAAGGGAAATTGTATTTTCACAGGAAGCTGCCGCAAGGTATCATTGTAATCTCCGGAGAGATACATAAAACGAATTGCGTAACCGCCCAAAAGGTAAAACACCGCAGCAATTATATTAATATTAAACATAACATTAGAACAAAAATGCGATATATTGGCTTTGATTGTCATTACATACAAATGCTCGTTATCGACGCATTCGTGCCAATCACAATTCATAGCGGCCAAGAGTTGATGAAAGACTCTGCAATGTGTTACTTTAATTGGGCAGATATTGGGATAAAAGTGATATATATGATTCTCTCTATAAATCGTTACTCAAATTAAGATTTAGGATCAGATAAAAGATAGGCTTAAGATGTGTTTTGTTTATAGAAGATCTAATCAACAACGTCTTAAAAAAATAATGTATAATTTTGTGTCTCAATTAAGACAATATTAGGTAAATATAACGATTGCAACGACACAACATCTTACCGACGATGTATCCAAAGACTGGTTACTTTCAAAATTGTCAAGCTAAAATTTAAAGCCGTGGGTAAGCTATCGACAAGATTCGAAAGCTCGCTGATCTTCAGGTGTTCAAATACATATTGATATTGAAAATACTGTACAATTAGTATGCTAAATATATAAATTAGCCAATATGGGATGGAATACGATACACTTGGCCACACACCAAGCAATTGAAGGCCGATCTTCAGCACCGGACTGACAGTCCTTGTGACTGTCATTCGTAAACGATATTGAGATCGCGGAGAAATGAAGATTAGGGTCGACACATTTATCCACCACTCCGGATTGAGAAGGAACTGAAAGAGCACTGAGAGTTTCCTCAATTGCAACCCCACGCAATGCATCCCCACTCGGAAAAATATCAATCTTCATTATGTATTGCTACAGTATAACTGCAAAATAAAATTCATCATTTATATAGATACGCTATAATTTTGTTGATAGTTTAACAACGTGTAATATTCGCAAATCGATAAAGATGTCGAACCTGAACGCTGAGCAAGCAATTTGATACGTAATTGTCAATTTCTCTTTTTTGCAAACTTGTCTCTGCATTAAATCGATTGCATTAAAGAAATATATGTTTATTACGTTCTATACATCGCAAAAATCGTTAAATGTATATACAACAGAACAACGATAATTATATATTAAATATTCTAAGCGAACGGAACTGAATTATAATTCGTGCAATTCGACCTTTGGTCTTTAAAGAGATAATGCGAGGGGGAGAACAACAAAATGGGGGTGAAATGATGAGTAATTCTCTTTAATGATTCTAGGAATGCTATCATACAGAAAACTCTCTTGAGAAAGAAATTTTAAATGTAAAAAGTTTTCAATTGCAGATGTTAAACATTTAATTTTAAATGTGCTTACATTCAACGAAATATGCTCATATAATTGAACATACGATTCTCTCTGAAGGATCAATAATCGAGAATATCTGTATTGCGTAGCAATATGCTTGTAAGTAAAAAGTATACAACGTAATATGACAATAATATAAAAAAACAGATATGCATCATTTTCTAGATATCGCGATGATTGTTGAACATAGGACTTCATAATTACAGGTCTTAGATATTCTCGGCGATGGAAATAAATTGTATTCGTGACATCAATCATGAATTTTTAGGAAAACAAGAAAGGAAAAAGCATATTTCTCTGATATATTAAATTCGAATATCATAATGATAAATAATTTGATCTGATAAATAAATTGAATTTTTAAACATATGTACAAAGGGAACTTTTAAACATATATAAAGGGAATTTTTAAACATATAAGGAAACAAAAAATTGAAATCAACTGAATTTATTACAAAAGTTTGGATACAAATACAAACAAAAAGATGTGCATATGAATAATCTCGATATTTTGATGTAATCAAATATAATGGAAAATTCTTTTTTTTCTCTTCTTTCTTGATAAAAGTATATATAAGATTAAAAATAAACAAAAAAAATACGAATATTTAAATTTAAATTAATAAGGTAAGATAAGTAAGGGTATAGATAATGAAAAAAAACAGCGAGCAAAAACAGCTAGAGTGCATTGTCTCCGAGATTACCTCGAACCTTAAAAATTCAGGATCGAGCGCACGGGACCCTCGGGAGATCAGGATAATGTTAGATCAAGGCACTTTAAATCGATAAAATGGAAAACGACTGCAGCAGCTTGAAAGAAGTTAAAATATCCGATCAGGTCGTTTGTAGCGAGGGGAAAAAATAGTTATTCGCAGCGGGTATATTGCTACTATAAGCGAATATGTACATGGACGACAGTGAGTGAACAGTATAAAAAAGACGAAACTAGAGTCTTTGTATACAAATTATGTTTTATGAAATTGAGAATGTTCATGAGTTTTTAATTGTCAAAAATATAAATTTTTAAAATTACTAAGCTTGAACTCTCATCGATACAATGTAAGAATGTGAATGATTTAAAATATAGAAAATAAATAATATTGAAAATGTCTTTTACACATTATAGGAATCGGAAATGTGTCTTAAAAAATTTATTACGTCTTCTCTATTAAAAAAATTTATTTCAATATTTTCTTATAAATATTATATTTTCTTTTTCATATATTTAAAACGGCTTTCACTCCAACTATGTGTAATGTTACATTTGCTACTGTCCAATAACCACGACGAATGCACTTGGCACAAGCAATTGTTCAACTCATTTAATACATCGCGTGCAGCACCGACATGTATGAAAGTGATGCTTTCATCACCTAGCCGAGAAAATAATAAATTACATTCGCGTAATAAATTGCGTATCATTTTCTATTTTGTCTTAAGAAAACATTAAGCATCTCCCTTGAGTTTTCATTTTTATAATATAATAATAATATATTCGCAAAAAAAAATTCTTACGCTTGTAAAACTTTCCAGAGAAAGATCCATAATGTTTCCAGCGGTAATCGTTAATCTCTTTTGCGATCTTAATATCACAAATAACAGAATCCGACATTCGATAGGTGTCATATTATACCAGAGCGCTTCGTAAATTGCATCGCCAATAGACTTACTCTGAAAAAGAGAAGAAAAAAGAACAGTGTACAAACTAGAAGGAAAAGTCTGAGTATTATTTTATCTGAATTCGATTTCAAATCCGATCATTGATATCGTCTGAGAGTTTCGAACATTTAAGATACACAAGAGTTGTGAGGTACGTAGAGATATTGAACTGATCAAACTCGATAAATTGTTCCACAAAGAAGAAGCAAAAAGTTTGAAAATTGATTGCCAGCAGTTTCGAAGAATAAAATAGAATATTGTACGTATAAGATAAAATATTGTGCAAACCTTGGCGCTGAGGTATTCTCCAGCGAAACAAAAGATAAAGGCTTCCAACGTTATAGCGATGTAAAAAAAAAAGGATTTCAATATCACTATGGTGGCTCCATCCCTAGTAAGAGACTATGAAATGATGACAAAAAGCTCGATAGATGCTCAACAGATTAAGTATAAAACTACAAAATAACATCACAATTATTTTATTAATTAACGATGCCACTTACGCCTATGATGGTGAAACCAATACAACAGATGACCACAGTATTCGACAGGAACTGCATTAGAGCGATCTCGGAATAGAGCTCCTCGATATTGTCCGAAAGCATTATTATTCTTTGATGTCGGATAATCAGAAGCCTGACACTTGACTTGACGATTGAATCGCGCTGCGAAGCTCCGTCGCCGCAAATCGTCAGTAACTCTCGGCGAAGAATATCGATTTGCCCGCTCACGTGAAGTACCTAAACGTGAATAATACATTTGACAAAAAGGGATTTCCGCGAATCATATGAGCGAATATTCTTTTCAAAAATATCCAAATTCAAGACGTAAGAAGAAGTCAAAATCAGTCTTTGATTTGAATAAGTTTTGATTAACACTCGCAGCATATGTCTCGCAAGTCAAGTGAAGCTAATAAATCTTAGAAAACCATACGTCACTCATATAATCGGTAAAACGTACCAGCGTGATGACCAAGCAATTTATCAGCGCGACTAAAACGGCAATCGACACTACATGAAGAACCTGACCGATCGCTAAAAGCTCGAAGAGGGGAGACGCGTCAACTTCAAAGGGAAATTCCATCTTTATAGGTAGTACTCTCAAACTGATGTTTAATTCCTCTTTCAAGTCGGCCGAATGCAGAAAATTGGCCATGGAGTAGCAAATTGCGGCCATAGCGCTAATGGTCATCAACACGTTCGAGCAACGACGCGACATGTCGGAATTATTTGCCATAATAAACGATATCGATTTGTTGCAAATGTCGACATTGCTCCAATCTTCTTCCATTGTTAGCAGGATATTGTAAAATATCCTGTACAAAATCGCTCGCGTATTTTGCATCAGAACTGTCGTTCCTGTTGTTTACATCGAGAACTGTTCCTACCTGCGATTCGACCAGAGAGAGATCAGCTTCAAGAAGCCAAGGCTATAAGCCAACGTGATACTAAGCGCATCGATGAGGTTCAAGATATCGTTGACATCGAAACGACCGAAGATATACGCGTATTGAAAGTACAGCGCGAATACCAAGCTCATCATGTACGCGAACCAAATAATAGTTCCGTACGGCAAACTCGGCCAGATTCCGATAAGACGGAGGCCGATCTCGACGGAAGTGCTAATGGAAGTTGCGCGCATTGGATCACCGCGACGTATCTTTGTCAAAGGCAAAACAATTATCATGCGAGTGACGCTACTCGAAAATTAAGCATTGAGTTTTGACGAGTTATAACTCCGATCGCAGTGCAAGAGAACAATATATTGTCCCTTCGTCGATCGTTATCAATTAATCGCAATTACGCATGTACTTACCATGTAACCTGCCTGATCTAACGACGAAAAAGAAATGTACGTTATGTTTTCACAGTAATTACAAGTTGCAGAGAAGGAAAAGCATAATTCAAAGCGATGTATATTGAACGTATATTGAACGAGGAGGGGGACATAAGTTATTCACTTAGAAAAGGTAAAAGATATTGCACATGCTCCGTTGAGCGCATGTGCCATATCGCGTTGAAAGATTTGAGAAGCACAAAAGCAAAGAAAAAAAGTGTAGCTAAAAAGAGATTTATAAGAACTTTTAAGTCACGCGTGCTGCCTATTTTCATAAATATATAATTTAAGGATATATTTTAATATACAATAGATAAAAATAATAATATACGAAAGAATTTTTGTGTTTAATGTAAATATAAATAAATAAATTTAATTTAATTTATGTATTTTATTAACTAATAATTAATAAATGTCAATTATTAATTTAATAATAACAATTTAATTTTTAATTCACTATTTTTTACTTGTTAATTTAAGTTAATTGCGTTATTATTTCACAAATATTTGCATTTTTGTTTGAATCAATACATTGCATTCAGAACGGATATATATGATACTGACGCCTTCATCATCTAAAAAAATAGAAACAGAGAAATTAAGTTTGATCTTCAAATGTATTTATACATAAAAAACTGTTATAACAAGTTAATCGTAAATAAAATTAAAAAAATAAATGTTTAAAATTTTCTAAAAATCAGATGTTAAAAAAATTTAAAAGATTACGTTTGTAAAAGTTTTGTATGACATATTCATCATTTTCCCTGCCGTGATCGCCAGTTGCTTTTGAGATCTCATTATTATGAGTATAATCATTTTACTCTTACGTGACGGCATATCATACCACAGTGATTCAAACGTTGCATCAGAAATTAATTTACCCTGAAAACAAATAGTGTCAAATGCAATGGCTTTTTCCATAATTATATTTATTTGTTTTATTTATTTGGCAATTAAAGTTTATTAATATTATTGCCGATATTAGAAAAATATTATAAACATAAAAAAATATTAAAAAATAGAAAAAAGAATGAAGAAAGCAATGAAGTGTATGATTTATGAAGAATAGTAAAATTAGAAATTAAAAATTCCTTCTTTATACATCAATTTTGTTTTCAGAATATAAGAAGTCACATACTTTTGACAAAATAATTGATAAATATTTTGTAATTTCAAAGATTTTTTATTATAACAGATAGATTTTATTATATTTAAAAAAATTATGCACTTTTATAATACAAATATTTTTTTAAATAAGAAATTTTATAAATAATTTTATTAAAAAATTAATTATTTTAAATAATATTTAATACATTGCAATGTATTAAAGTATTATTAGTAAGAAACAATGCTATGTACTTTAATTATTATGCTAGAATAATTATGTGATGTCAAAACATCTTGTATTTAACTATTTCTTAAAAAAACTTATTTAAATATACTTACTTTAAGACTAAGATGTTCTCCGGCAAAACATATGATAAAGGCTTCAGCCATTATGGCAAGGTAAGCAAGAACAGCTTTCGTTAACACGAAGACACCGGTTTCGCTATGAATGGACTAGTTTAATAAAACAATAAAAAGAAAATTAATAATATATCCAAAGTCATTATATTAATACACAAAGTCATTGTATTACAAAACTTACAATTATGATGACAAATCCTAAACAGCAAATAACTAAAGTATTCCAAACAACTTGCATCAATGCAATAAAGGAGAAGAGTTTTTCGATGTTTTCGGAAAACGATATAATTCTATTGTGCCTCTCGATCAGCATTCCAAATAAAGACACGGTAGATTCATGAAGAAAAGTGCTCTTAGAAATATTTTCAAATTCATAACATATTATATCAATTTGTCCGCTAACATGTAATATCTAAAATATATTCAAATTTTTACAAAAATCATAATTGTTGCATTTGAAAGAAATTTTCACTATAAAGAATGTGTTTCGAATATAATAAACATAAACGTGATATATTTTTATATAATACACATATTGAATTTCTCGAAAAAATTTTTCTCGTAAGACTAAATCTAAAGTTTTTCCAACATAAATTATATCTTGAAACTTTTTACAGAGAAACATAACAATTCATACATGAGAAAATTCTACAAATTATTTAACATAAAATTTTAATGTGACAGTTTTCTATAGTTATAATTCTGCGTCACAAATTGCTCTGCTATATAAAAATTAATAAATGATTAAAATATAGATGTAAAATATAAAGTTACCAAAGTAAGAATCAATCCATTTAGAATGCTATGCATGCTGACAGTTAACATCACATGTAAAAATATTGTTACAACAAGACATTCAAACATCGGTGATTGTTGAGTTTCAAAGGGAAATTGTATCTTTATAGGAAACTGTACAGTGACGTTGTAATCTTCGGTTAAAAATATAAAACGAATTACGTAGTCGCCTAAGAGGTAAAGAACTGAAGCAATCGCAAGCATGCTCAATATAGCGTTACAAAAGAAATGCGATATATTAGCTTTAATTGTCATTATATACAAATGTCGATCAATATTGCACTCGCGCCAATCGTTATCCATAATAACCAAGATTTGATAAAAAACTCTGCAATATGTTATTTTAATCCATCAGATATTTTAGATAAAAAGTCATTTTTTCGATGGACCCTCATTATATATATCAATATTCGAGCTACAGTTTTTAAAGATAATGATGAAATGCAGTTATTTTTAGTTACGGTAAATCGAATTAACAATGCTAATAACTGAGGGAAAATCTTCTGTTTCTTGAACACGGAGATTGATCAAAGTTAAATCATTACATAGTGAAATAGAATGTCTTACCGACGATGTATCCACATACCAATCAATTTAAAAATTGTCAAACTGTAATCTAAAGTCACAGTCAAACCATCAATGAGATTCGATAGTTCGCTGATCTTCAAGTGCTCAAAAATGTATAAATACTGAAAATATTGTATGGTCAATGTACTTAACATAAAACTCAGCCAGTGAATGGTAGGATACGAAACATCTGGCCAAAGGCCGAGAACTCGGAGACCAATTTTCAGCACTGGGCTGACAGTATTTCTGATTACCATTGGTCAATAGTCTTCAAAACGTAAAGAAATGAAGATCAGCGTTTGAACGATACTTTAATTGAGAAAGAAATGAAGGATCACCATTTCCATTTCCATTTCTCCAAGTATATCCCCACACGGTGCATCCCCACTCAGATGAATATAGATTATTCGCCATTATGTTATAACAGCAAATTGAAATAGAGCTCATTATTTATATGGACATCCTATAATTTAGTTGACAGTCTAAAAACATATAATACCCAGTAAAATAACAAAGATATTAGACTTGACCACTAAATGAACAACTCATAATACATACATAATTGTCAGTATCGTTTTTCTTGCAAACTTGTCTCTTGGCAACGTGATTCCATCGAAAGAAACAAATGTCCACTATATTCTGTACATCGCAAAAATCGTTAAACATACAGCAGAACACACACACACACACACACACACACACACACACACACACACACAAAACGGCAATTATACGTATAATAGGTCTTCTAAGCGAATGGAACTAAATTATATTCGTGCAGTTCAACCTCAAGTTTTTAAAAAGATAATGTGAGGGAAAAATAACAGAATGGGGATGTAATGATGTATAATTTCCTTTAATCTTTTTAAAAATGTTATCATACAGAAAACTCGCTTGAGGAAGAAATTTAAAAAGTTGTCAATTAAACACATTATTTGTCTCTAGCTATTTCTATATTCAATAAAATATATAATATCCACTGAATGCACGATTCTCTAATGAAAGATCAATACTTGAAAATATTCAAGTATGTGATGTACTTTACATCTTGATTTATTATTTCGAATATATTTGCCTTTAAGCTAAGATATTCTCCGGAAAAACAAATGACAAAGGCTTCAATCATTACAAATAATCAAAAGTAACCAAAAATAGTTTTCACTAACAGGAAAACACTAGTTTTATTATTAACAAATTAATTCAATAAATTATAAAAACATAAATAAATACATATGATATCAATCATTGTGTATGTGTTATAGTACTTACAATTATGATGACAAATTCTAAACAGTAAACAACTTGCAATAATAAAGAAAAAGAATGCTTTTTGCAAGATGAAATTCCATCGATCCGTATTCCAAATAAAGACTCGGAAGATCTATGCAAAAGAGTATTTTTGAAGTATTTCTGCATTCATAACACGTCAATTTATCCGCTTATATAAACCTAAATACTTTTACATATGGTTAATTAACGAATAAAATTAATTACTTGAGTTAAATCAATTTGAATTTTATTGCATGCAATATTAACATATACGACGCTGAAACTTTATTAAAAAAATATATTCTTGTACAAATAGCAAAAAAAGCATAAATAAACGTTTTTCGGAATCTAAATATTAATATGACATACATTAATTTTAGTAATATTACATATCTAATTACATTCGGTCGTTGATTTTGGATTCCAGTAAACTTCTACATATGTATAAATGCATTGACTTAAAAATGATAAGAATCTTATAGTTGTAAAACCTTCGGAAGTCACGAAGTTGAAAAATTTGTGTTAAATTTAATACATTTCACGTATTCCAAACGGTCTACTTAAATATTTGTGTTAATTTAACACAAGATAAATATGTTAAAAAGCGGAACAAAAATGTGTCACTTTACGTAAAAATTAACGCAAAGAGATGTAACACTATATAACATTTTGACATAATTTGGAAACAATTTGTAAAAGCATTTCTTCAGTAAAATTAACATTCATAATATATTAACATTGACATTCATCTTTTATTCATTCATCTTAGAATTTATATTTTAAAATTACATTATTTTTATGTTACTTGTTTACTTAATCATAAATTATTTTAATACTAAAAATTATTAATATCAATTTAACATAAAATATTCAAATAACATAATCATATTATTAACATTCAGATATATTAAAAATTTAACACAAAAATTTTAATAAGACCGTTTTCAACACAAGTACAAAATGTTTTTTTACTGTGCTATAATTTTTCCATTCCTGATCGTTTTTGAAATCTGAAAATTATCAGTAATAAGATTCGCTGGTAGACAGATCCAAAGTGTCTTATTCCTATCGAACGTGTTCTGAGAAAAAAAGAAAGGTCTATTTAATAAATCGTGCAACAATAGGAATTAAACGCGCGTGCAAGCATGCAGCTATGGAACAGCTTCGTTAATAAATCGTAAAACGAAAAAATATATTTTTATACATGGTATGAGAAAAGTACTCACACCTAGAAACCATTAAAAGTAAAAGGATCATGCTAATCTTAATATTATACTTAGGTAATATTATACTCTCCAACAAAATAAAA
Organism: Cephalotes varians; assembly: GCA_037157785.1. NCBI lineage: Eukaryota > Metazoa > Arthropoda > Insecta > Hymenoptera > Formicidae > Cephalotes > Cephalotes varians. Next base: position 1,159,473 of record JANQDE010000063.1, read on the forward strand.
CACAAAAGTTTCTAACAGCAATGTACGGCATGATGGATTTTATTAATAATCCGATTTACCTGCCACGTTCGTGCTTAGAGACTGTGTAATGATGTGTTAGATTATGTTAATTGAGGGTAGGTCGTAATATGTCGTGCACGTTCGTGCTTTTAATCGAACCAGTGCTTTACCTGCAACGTTCGTAATAACGTAATCCCAATATTAAGGAAATAGGATAACGCATTATTTTAAGAGAAATGGTGTTATTGCTTCATGAAACTTCTCTCTCTCTCTCTCTCTCTCTCTCTCTCTCTCTCTCTCTCTCTCTCTCTCTCTCTAAAATTGCTGTGAACAAGTTAAATATTGTAAATTGTTTTATTTTTCAGACAGTTTCAAAATAAACGAAGTGATATCAAACTAATTTAATAAGAAGATTGACATACTGCGTAGTTTCAGGACAATTTTTTTTGTCTTCGAGAGACTTTTTGCATCTTTGCTGCAGGTAAAACGTCCTTACTCATTATCACGATCATGATTCCTATGAAATATACTGTAATTATACTGTTCCATACAAATTTTATCAATACAATAAATAAGAAAAAATTGTCGATATTGTTCTATAGAGATATGATCTTCTGATGCCTCTGGAACAATCTTGACTAACTAAATTTCTAACTGAAATTTTTGCGTGGTGAAAATTTCTCTCAGTCCTTGGCAACATGATATCGATCATTTACGTGAAATACCTCAAAATAAAAACTAAAGGTTCGAGACGCATTCGTGACGATTTAAGAAATGCTATTTAATTTGATAAACTCATGCGGCATCTCCCGATAAGTTTACCATTGATCATCTAACGACTTTAAAAATTCTCATTCTTTGACTTACCAATGTCAAGATCAAGGAATTCAGCAATGCGATTACGATCATTCCTACACATGAAGAAATAATTCTCTAGAACAATGAGCTCAAAGATCGGCAAGTCGGTGGCATCAAATGGAAACTGTACCTCCATCGGAAATTCCCGGAGGTCCGTAAAGAACGTGTGATGACTCATGTAGTTGCCGATGAAGTAGAAATCATGATGTTGGAGCACCAAAGCACCAAAGAGATTGGTCTTGCTCGTTATCACGCAGACAAATCGGTAGGACGTTCCAGTCATCATTCATTGCATCCAAAATATCAGAAAATATTCTGTAATCGATCACTCGTGTCTAATATCTAGAAATCACGGCCAATAGTCGCAAATCATACCGACAATTGTGCACAGGCTCAGCAGCTTTAAAAATGTCAGAGAGTGTAATCCAGAGTAATCAGGTCGCCCATTAGCTTAAAAAAATCGTTCGTGCTCAAATACACAAAAAAGTACAAATACTGAAAGTATTAGCGATGAGAATGGCCATTTAAAAGAGCCAAAAAGACGTTCTGCATGAAGAGCATACCAAGCAAATCGAGGCTGAGCTTCAGTGAGGAGCTTATGATACTTGTGAATTCACATCGAAACGTCATAATCGAATCATTCGCGTCGTCTTATTCAAGTGAAGTCTTGATTGTAGGGAGGAGGAGCGTTTGCCGCGAGGCAAACACAAAATCTTTCAATTCTCATTTTCCATTCCTTCGTGTGCAGCTAGCAATTTCACAGAAAATAAAACTATCCCGTAGAAGAAATATAGGGTAGCGTGAGCATCGATCAATTGGAATTATGTGTCTCGCAATTTGACAGTCATGAAATAATGAATTAAACGATTATAGACGATTACAAATTTTTTTGTCGCAATCAGAAAAAAATATGCGTGAAATATCTTTTGAATAATAGATAATTTTCTTTAAAAACGCAATTGTGACTCTTTGATATAATAAATAAATAAGTAAGAATAAGAAAAAGAAAAAATTACGCATTGTGAGCAGATCTGAAAGATAAATTTGAAAAAACCACCGATTGATAAATGCCATATAGCACAGTAATTGATCGCATCAGAAAACAATATTTATTCATTGAATATCAATCTGTTATTTGCGAAAAAAGAAAACATTAAATTTTAAGCAGTTCTATTAGTCAAGAACAGAGCAATAAAAAGGAATTATAACTTTAATTCAAGGATTGTAAGCGAAGTAAATTATATAATGACAATAAGAATGCTGTGTATAATTATACTATATTGTAATATTATCATTAAAACATTTAAACTCTCTCTAAAAACTTTGCAATAATTTATGCTTTACAAAAACTGGAAAAGTAGACAAAACATGTTATTGTCAATAAAATCTTTCGCGACAGATATTAACAGGAAAATTTACACTAATTTGCACTCAAATCTTAAATAGATTAACGTAAACATTCTACTAACAATAAGTTCATATATATATGTATATATATATATATATATATATATATATAGGATTGAATGATTTGAAAATAAAAGAAAAACTGCACAATTGTAATAATCATTTTTCTCTATTAGTTTTTCTACAAATATACATCGTTATTTTACGATGATTTGACTATTTGCGTATGACCAGCATAGATTAAGTCAAGTTTTAATACATCGCATGTAGAACCGAAATATATGAAGCTGAAGCTTTCATGATCTAAAAGAATATCACGCAAGAAAGTAATACTAATAGGAAAAATTATTCGAAAAACAATCTCACAATAAAATACATTAATAAATTTTTTAAACATATTAAGTATTGTTGTACGACATTGATTCTTGTTATAATCATAATATACTATTAAAAAAAAAAGATATAGAGTAACGATACAGATTTAGATAAATATAGATATAGATTTAAAGTATATTTACGGTAGTAAAACTTTCCAATGTCAGATCCATGATTTTTCCAGCAGTAATCGCCAATCGTTTTTGAGATCTGAGGATCACGATTAACAAAATTCGGCATTCGCTAGAAGATAAATCGTACCAAACCGTCTCATACGCCGCATCGCCAACAGCCTTACTCTGAAAAATAAAGAAAGATTATTTGATATATGTATACTATAGCACACGACATATAGGGGCAAAAATCTCCATTTGAATAAACGCGATTACAATTAGATTTAGTTATTTTATAATTAATCAAAATTTTACAATATTTTTACATGTACCGTCTTACAATTTAATAAAAATAAAAAGCATGCTTACCTTAATACTCAAATACTCTCCGGCGAAACAAAAAATAAAAGGTTCTATTGTTACTGCGAGATATGGAATAATAAATTGCATCAATATTTCGGATTTACTTGTTATGTTCATATCTAGAGACTGGAATATTAAATAATGTTTATAAATAAAATATGAGATAATATCAAAATTGGATAAATGTCTTTCGAAATACTTGTCGGATATTGTAATGCATATACCCATTTATTTTAAAATTGCGTTATGAATTATGTTATGAATTAAACATTGTATTAAAGAAATAAATTTATCTTTCTGAAATGTTGTGCGCAAAGAGAACATTTAATTGAATTTATAATTGCACGATTTTGCTTATGCATATTTTCAGTACGTATTTTTTTTTTTTTTAGGCAGTTCTAGATAATATGACGGGCTACAGTAGCTGAAGCAGTTTTACTTACTATCATAATCCTGAATCCCATGGCGCAGATGACAAAAATGTTCCACACAAATTGCAACAGAGCAACAAATGAAAAGAAGTTTTCGATATCGTTTGATAACGATATAATCTTTTGGTGTCTTATGACGAGCGATTTGGTGAATATCGAGTTAGATTTGACCATGGAAGGAATCGCTTTTAACTCTTGGCACATGATATCGATTTGTCCGCTTACGTGGAGCACCTCAACAAACAAAAACTAAGGTTTCAGGTTCAATAAATCCAACAAAAATTTTAATTAAAGAAATTAAGAGAAAGAAAGGAAACATTTAAACAGAAAACATTTTAAATATCATTACATTAATCTTATTTAATACATTTTTAGCTAAAGGATACGTAATAATCGTTTCTTAACTTACCAACGTTAAGATCAAAGCATTCAGCAATGCTATTACGATCCCCGTTTCTACCACATGGAAAAGTAATCCCACACCAACGAGCTCGTAAATAGGCGTTTTGTAAACATCGAATGGAAACTGTACCTGTATCGGAAACTCACGAAGCTGCTCATCCTGGGCAAGCGTACGTCCACGTACGTGGCTATGGATAAAATATAGAAAAGGGGTAACAGCGTTGACGAATATCATAATATTGGAGCAACGGTGAGCCAAATTAGCCTTGCCCATCATCACGCATATATGCAAATTGGTTTCGCAGTCCTTCCAATCGTTGTCCATCGCGATCAAAATTTCCGCAAATATCCTACGACCGATCTGTGTTTCTTAAATCATTTATAGACGATTAAATATCAACATCGATCGCTAATTTTACCGACGATTAAACCAGAGGCTGATCAACTTCAATAACGTTAGGCTGTAATCCAGAGTGAGACCCAAAGCGTCCATCAGGTTGATCACATTGCTGAACTCGAGATGCGCGTAAATATAGGAATACTGAAAATACTGCATCATGATGAGAGACGTCATGTAAAAAAGGGAGCAAAGTGTCCCGTACGAGGCGGCGGGCCATATGCCGATCAAACCGAGACCGATTTTCAACAACGGGCTTACGGTGCTTTTCAACATGATAGCGTGTAATGACACATTGAACCATCACTTCAAAAAACCATACACGTTCCAACTCCGTCCCCTTCAACAAGTTAAATAACGACTGTACGAGAAGCAGTGTCGCGAAGAAAACACGGCAATCGAGTCTCTTCGTGTATATGTTCCCCTCCACAATGTCACAAGGTAGAGCAATTTACAGGATAAAACCGCTACGTTTGTATGAACAACGATCAATCGCAATTACGCACGTCGCAGTATAATTGCGCAATGATCGTGGACTTCTACACAAAAGAAGATACACGTGTATCTTTACGCAAATAACCGTTTTTAAAAATGCAAATGCAGATATTCGCTGTTGTTGATAATTTCTCCACAAAAAGTGTTGAAAGAAAAGACTTTATACTTTTGATAAGTTTGAAAATTGAACATTTTCAAGCTATAAGATGAATTACGCCGACAACGTACAGTGACATTGTCATCAAATGATAAAATATTTACGGATATTTAGGTCTACGAAGAGAAAAGAAGATAACAAATTATAAGATTAAACGTAGATTGCGCATTAAAAAGATATAATAAGGAGATATATTTGTTATATCTTTATGTGAAAAAGATTTTAATGTTATTATTAAAATTATTAAAATATATATATATATATATATACATATATATATATTCATACAATCCATTTTTGTCGTATATGTGTCTATTGAAAGAATTCACAACGGCTAATATGTCACCCGCGCGAAGCGTTTATTAAAACTGTAAACAGATGATAGTCCTTCCGAATTAGTACATAGCATGCAATACAGACATATAAGAAGCAGAAGCTTTCATGACCTAAAATCAATTTTGGTTAAAAGACATGGAAAATTAAGAAATGCGTAGCCTACAGTAATAGTATTTATCGATTCTTCCTTACGCTCATAAATCCTTCTAAAGTGAGATCAAAAATTTTTCCTGCAGTGATTGTCAGTCGTTTTTGCGATCTCATCATTACGAACAACAAAATCCGACTGTCGGATGGTATCATATTGTACCAATATGACTCATATATTGCGTCGCTAATCGATTTAGTCTGAAAAGCATGACCCAAATTCAAAACACAGTGAATAAATATTTAAATCATTTAAATATCGTTTATTACTTAATATTATGTATTTATTTATTATTAATAATTAACAAATAATGCATAACGTAATAGATTTTATTACATATTGGTTTTGCATAATAGTCGCGTATTTCTAATTCTTGTTTTAATTAATTATTTGCGATTTTAGAACAAATAAAAAGAAACATATACACTACATATTCCACGCGTACAAAATATTTCTTTATTCACCTTGGAGCTTAAGAATTCCCCTGCGTAGCAGAATACGAAGACTTCTAATGTTTTTGCAATATAAAGAAATATCGATTTTATTAAAACCATTGCGCCTTTCTTGGTACTGAGAGCCTGCGAAAGAAGGTAAATTATCATTTAGAAGACCGAAACAATTGATCTCGCTTACAATTATGATCATGAAACCGGAGCAGCAGGTAATTAAAGTATTCCACAGGAGTTGCAGCAACGCAATGGACGAAAACAGATTTTCAATATCATTCGACAAAGTGATAATATTTCGGTGTCTATGAATGAGATTACTCAATACGGTCAAAGGTGTGCTGAGTTCGTTGTTGCTGTTTACTTCCATTATGGCTTGTCGCATAATATCGACTTGGCCACTTACGTGAAGTATCTGTAAAAATAAAACAGTTGACATTATATAAAAAATAATAAAAATTTTTTTTCCAAGGTTACAGAATGTTTTTACGTTTAAAATCGCGAAGAGGGATTTTATAAGAAATCGTACTTACCAATGTAACAAGCAACGCATTTATCGTACCAACCACAGAGGCTAGCGACAGCAAATAAAAAATTTGCACGGCAAGAATGCATTCGAAAAGCGGTGATTCTAGGACCACAGAGGAGACCTGCATTTTTACTGGAAATTCTCGAGAAACTTCACTATTAGCATTGTTTATCGTGCGAAATGCGTAAGCACCGATCGATAAAGAAAAGGCAGCCAGAAACTGAATGCCCATGATCACGACGGTACAACGACGCGCTTGATCCGTGACTGCCATCATAGTGGAGTAAGAATCGCTGATAACATGGTCATTCCAGTCTCTATCGATTGCTGCCAGGATATTATAGAATATCCTGCAGAGAGTGTATCCTTTTATCAAAAAACTGCACGTGTTAATTTTATCACGAAAAAAAATAAGCTTCAAATAATAATGTTTAAATATATAACTCTATTTAAAAAATATTCATAACAAATCTTATCTTCATTAATGGCTATTAATTCTAAAATTATACGTGGTTTGTTATATGCTTCGAAAAATTCCTTGACAATAAAAAACATTCGAAATTCAAGTAAAACTTATATTAAAATTATTTCGTTGTATCAATACTATGTAAGAAAAATTCTATTTTTCTCTCTCTCTCTCTTTCTCTCTCTCTCTCTCTCTTTCTATCAACATTTGTAACAATAGTCTTCGATGTCACGTCTCTTAAATCATTAAATCAGACATTAAAACCAGGAACTTTACCTCCGGTTCCACCACAGAGAAAGCAGCTTAAAAAAAGCGAGCGTGTTTGTCAGAGCGAGACCTAGACAATCCATTATGATCGAAAGATTACTCAGATTAAAATGCGCAGCAACGTACGAATATTGATAATACTGCAATATCGCTATCATTGTCATGTACATAGACCAATAGAGATTTGGGTAAGCCGAGTCCGGCCATATGCCGATAAAACGAAGGCCGAATTCGATTGAGCGACTAATGGTGCTTACGCGTTTCATCGTTTTCTCAGAAGAACTGAATGAAAAATAGACGGTCACGGTGTATAAAGTACAGACGTTGTACGCTTTGCGTGATGACGACAGAAAACTATACTAAATAATCATAGCAAAGATGAAGTCCATGTAGCAACGATCAATGTAATTGCACCTTATCGCAATTCTTGGGAGCTCGCTATTAAAAACGAAAACGATAATGCCCGCTCCTCTTCTGAGGGGATGAATGAACAATTTAGTAGTTGCATGGCACGTAATTGCTCTAAAATGAATTTCTAGCTCGGCTAAATGTTGATTCCAGATAGAAAAAATATCCGATAGGAAAAAACTATGAAAAACGTTAAAGTTTACTTAAATGTAAGAGAAAAGAGAAACGCGGAGAATTTATTATAGTAAAATATCGGATATCTAAGAAGCGATTTTGCTATTACTTTTTGCCTCTTATTACGATATTATTGTACTTGCTTATATTTTGTATCGTTTTATTACAGTTCGTTTTGTTCTACAGCTAAAAATGCTTTCAGAACGATAACGGTAGAAAGGAAAAATGAAATTGATGTGATATAAATACGTAAGTAATTGTCGACCTCATAAATTGTATTAGTTATAAATGTATAACATGAGAATACAAAAAAAGAAGGAACTAAAAGAGATTGGATATGTAATTGAAATATCCTATTTTTAAGCAAAAATTCTTAAAGATATATTCAATAATCGTAAAAACAAATCTTACATTATTGTTAAAATACATATTTTTGCATGCTTTTTCTTCTCCAAATATGTACAATTTTTTATAACTTTAAGTAAAAATACCACATTAGTGGATTAGTTATCATCAATAAAGTAATTCAATGAATTTGTTAAGAATAATTTTTGCTAAAATGATTTTATGTAATTCATAATTTTTGTGCAACTCTATTGAATCAATAATAAGGGCTAATGAAACTATTTGGGAAATTATTTGAAAAGTTCTAATTGTCTAACATTTTTCGGACTTTAGTACATCGCATTTAATACTGATACACAGGAGACAGAAGTCTTCATAATCTAAAAAAAGAATTATTTACGACTAAAGTTATTCGCGATAATGTATTAAATAAGAAATTTATTTATAGCACAACGTCTTACACTTGTAAATCCTTCTAAAGTCAAATCAATGACTCTTCCTGCAGTGATCGTCAATCGTTTTTGACATCTTAACATCATAAACAGTATAACGCGACTGTCGCTCGGCGGCAAATTGTACCAAATTGACTCGTATATTGCGTCACCCATCGACTTACTCTAGAAGCAGAAAAAACTGTTTTAAATGTACAGAGAAATGATAAACTCTCAAAAATATTTTTTATTAATAATTATTTTTTTACACTTCAATAGCTTCTGATAATAAAAGTAATTTTGAAACAAAATGTGACAAAATTTGAAATAAAATGTGATACGTAGTCAATCAACGTTTAAAAAAACGTAAAAAAAAACATATTCGTAATGTAGATCTGAGAAATACTAAGAGAACTTTACACACTTTGGCACTTAAAAATTCTCCTGCAAAGCAGTATACGAAAACCTCCAGAACTATTGCAATATAATAGCTCACGGATTTGATCAAATTTGTTGTATTTTCGCCGGTACTAACAATCTGCAATAAAACAGGAAGAGAATATCATTATCTAAAAGATGAAAAAACGACCGACATTACTCACAATTATAATCACAAAACCGGTGCAACACATAACTAATGTATTCCACAGAACTTGCATCAGCGCAATATGAGTATACAAATTCTCAATGTTTTTTGATAAAGTAATAATCTTCTGATGCTTGTAAATAAGATCTTTGATAACAACCAAAAATGTGTCGCGATCGTATTTTCCGTTAGAAATTTCGATTAAATCTTGTTGCATAATATCGATCTGACCGCTCACATGAAGTATCTATACAGATAGACAATTATATATAAATTATTTAATAAATAATATAAAATATCTGTATAAATTATATAAAATAATACTTAGTTATCTAAAGTAATATCTTGCCTTAATATTATTTTAAATCAGTCGTATCGGAAAATAGAATTATCATTCAACTTTTTAATTTCTTTGTATCTCATTATTTACTTACCAATGTAACAAGTAATGCATTTATTAAATTAACCACAAAAGCTATCACCATATCGTAAAGAAATTGTCCAATTAAAAAACATTCGAAAATCGGTGATTTGCTAACGTCGAAAGGGAATTCCATTTTTATAGGAAGTTCTCGAGAATTATTGCCGAACTGATTGACATCGTTCATCGACTGGAGCAAATGCTCGCCAATTGACAGAAAGAAGGCACAGAGAATATACATGCTGAACGTTATATTAGCAAAGCGACGCGACAGATCAGCCATGCTCATCATCGTAAACTTATACGAATCATTAATAACGCATTCACTCCAGTCTTGATCTATTGCCTGTACAATACGATAGAATATCCTGCAGGGCATTTCTTCATGTGTAATGAGTCACGAAAGATATATATTATTTATATATGAGTTTATTCAAAAAGTAATAATAAATTCTTCACATATACATTCGCTTCATCGAAATAATGTTAACGTAATTATATTGATATTTGATATATTTATATTCTATATTATTCTCGCAAAAGAACGCATCTTACCGACGATTCCACCACAAAACAATAAGCTTGAGAAAAGCGAGACTATACGCCAGAGTGAGACTAAGACAGTCCATGAGAAGCCAAAGATCGTTCAAGTCGAAGTGTGCGAGTACGTATGCGTATTGACAATATTGCACTATGACCATCGTCGCCATATAAATTGACCAATAGAGATTCGGATAAGCCGAGTCCGGCCACATACCGATGAAACGGAGGCCGATCTGAACCGAGCGGCTGATCGTACTCGCACGTTTCATCGCTCTTTGTTAATCATGGAATGTTAAAAAATCAATGATTCGAGAACGATTCAATCAGTGCGAAAAACACGTGTACGTCGTTCAATATGCTTCACGTGATGACTAAAAGCACTAAATAATCGACGAAATAACCGTAAAGCGCAAGCTACTGAACGTGATTCAATAGTAATTATATCTTGGACGTTCTTGCGCGCATTAAGTAATGCAAGCTTATAGCTTACAGCTGTAACAATTAGAAAAAAAAATGCGATACGTTCTCTCTTCTTCTAAATTAATGAACACTTTCATTGTACATAATAACAGATAATTGCTTCGGAATTGTTCGTTTTTGTTGCGAGAGGCAGTTTTATGTCCATCTATATCCATCAAAAAAAAAATATGCATAAAGTTGACGATAATATCTGATAGCACAAAAGTTAGAAAGCAAAATTTTGTAGCTATTAAATATGTTCATAGTTAATCCCGCTAATTTTACTTTTCCCTCACGTATTCCTCATGTACTCCGCTTCTGTTTGGAGCTAAGATAATAGTCTTCAAAGTTACGGCAATGAAGAAAATAATGAATTTCGTCGGCGTATTTTTTTATACTAATGGACTATCAACTAAAAATGTAAATTGTTTTAACCATATATGCTATATTATTTTTATTGTTGATTTCAGATAGATAGACTGAATCGCATGAAATGAAAAAGAATTGATACGATTATCTCTTGATAAATCAAATTTTACGAAATGGACGATGAGAAAAAGAATTCGCGTTTCCAATTTGTTGAAGGATTAAAAGAGAAAAATAATAATTTTCTGTAGAAATTTGGAACATAAGTTAAACATTATAACATACAAATACGTGTCTATAACAAATATGAGCATAAAGTTTTATGTTTCCAGTAAAAAAATTAGATGGAAGGAAGATAATCACAAAAATAATACAATAACACAATATATATTATTTGAATAATGATCACATATTTATATCAATGAAAAACAGATATAAATCGAGAATGCGGTTAGTGTAACGGCTGGAATTTGGAACAAAAGATTTATAAACATATATTATGAGCGTAGATAAACCTTCGATAATGAAGTGTGTGCTCGTACATGTTTTTTTTTAAATCTGCAATATTTTTATTAATATATTAGAAATTAAAATATAGATAGATATTAAGATAAAGAAAAAATTGACATTTCACAGAAAAGTTCGAAACAGATTAGTTACCATAGAAAAATAATTATCCACTAAATTCATAAAGAATAATTTACTGAAGTAATCTTATGCCTTCTGCTAGTAAGTTATGCAATTTTATATGGCCAAGAATAAAACAATTGTCGATTATTATAAGATTATTGTAGCTAAGGCAACAGTGAATATGCACGATTAAAACATCATTCTGAATTTAGTACATCGCATTTAATACAGATACATAAGAAGCTGATGCTTTCATAATCTAAAAAGTTGCACAAACTAATAAATAGATAATTCAGCATATCAAAAAATGTCTATAATGCAAGTCTTACGCTTGTAAATCCTTCCAAAGTCAAATCAACTACTTTTCCAGCAGTAATCGTCAATCGTTTTTGCGATCTTAATATCACAAACAATAAAATGCGGCTATTTGTCGGTGGCATGTCATACCAAAGTGACTCATACACCGCATCGCTAATTGACCTACTCTAAAAACAGGGAAAATTTAATTCGAGACACAATAGACAAATAACAGATAACTTCAAAAGCATTTTCCGTCGATCAAAATACATATCTTTTATTATTATTTTTTTTTTATAAAAATTAACTTTGTTATTAAAAATATAATAAAAAGAATAATTATTATCGATATTCACGAACCTTAGCACTCAAAAATTCTCCGGCAAAGCAGAGTATAAAAACCTCTAAAGTAATTGCGATATAAAAACTCACAGATTTGATCGAAGTTGTTCCACTATCGTTTGTACCAAAAGACTGCAATAGAACAACGAAGAAATATCCTTCATCGAAGGCGCGAAATAACAGCCACAGTCATTACTCACGATTACAATGACAAAACCAGTGCAGCAGATGACCAAAGTATTCCATAGGAGTTGCATTAACGCGATATAAGTATATAAGTTTTCGATGTTTTCTGATAAAGTAATAATCTTCTGATGCTTACAAATGAGGCCTTTGATAATAATCAAGGATGCGCTGGAATCGTATTTGCGATGAGAAATTTCATTTAAGTCATGTCGCATAATGTCTATCTGACCGCTTACGTGAAGTATCTATAAATTTAAACAATTAAGATGAAAGATTAAAGTGAATGGTATCTCAGTGTTTTAAATCATTAGTATTAATTAGATTAATTAGAGTAATCATATCAAATCGCAGGATACTATACAATTGTAAACAATAAAAAAATAAAGAATGGATACTCATTTTTAATTATTGTAGACATATATAATAAACAACTTTGCAGAGTCATCACAAACTCACCAATGAGACGAGTAACGCATTCATTATACCAACTATCGAAGCCAACAGCAATTCGTAAAAGAATTGTCCGTATAAAAAGCACTCGAAAATCGGGGATTCGCTGACATCGAAAGGGAATTCCATCTTTATAGGTAATTCTCGGGAGTTATTGTCACCTCCATTGAGGTCGCCCATCGACTGAAGCAAGTGCTCGCCGATTGAAAGGAAAAAGGCAGCTAAGGCGTTGATACTGATCATCGCGTTGCTGCAACGATGCGACAGATCTGCCGCACTCATCATCGTGGATTCATATGAGTTATTGATAACACACTCTTTCCAATCTTGATCCATTGTCTTTATAATATAATAAAATATCCTGCAGGAAGCAGCTTATATATCGAGTATTGTGTATGAATAAAGTTTCTTCACGGAAAGGGACAGATGGAACATTTAAGTATTTGATTTTACATAGATATGATACTATTAGTAAATTTGATGTTCATTTGTTTTATCAAAATTGTTCACTGATAACATAGCTCTACTGCCCTAATCGCTATTATTATTTTGAGTTACGTGCAACAAAACACGTCTTACCGGCGGTTCCACCATAAGGCAAATAGCTTGAGAAAAGCGAGAGTGTACGCCAGGGTAAGACCGAGACAATCCATGAGAAGCGAGATATCGCTCAAGTCAAAATGTGTAAAAACATACACATATTGATAATACTGCACTATCACCATCGTCGCCATATAAATTAACCAATAGAGAGTCGCATAAGCCGAATCCGGCCACATACCGATGAAACGGAGGCCGATCTCGACCGGGCGGCTGATGGTACTTGTGCGCTTCATCGTTCTGCGATTATCGAACTTTACGAATCGATGGCTATCGAGATGTCAATGCGCTGTAGCGTAAACTTCATCGAATAAAACGCGCAATAAATGTCGCTCTCCGAATAATCGTGGGATCAGACGAGCGCAAGATCCTCCCTCGATCAATCATAATTATACGCCGATTATTTCTATGCCATTATTTCTTGAAAGTTTATAAGTACTTCGAACGAAAAAACAACGTCTATCTACTTTTTCCTCTGAAATAGCTCATATAATATTGCTCGATAATTGTCGAAGAAATAAAAATTTCTAACTGCGAAGATAATCATTTCTGCAAAAAGCGTCTATATCCAATAGAAAAAAACTATGCACATTTTCGCAAAAAAATATCTAGGTACAAGTAGAAAATAATATGGAAAAAGAAAGTGAAGAACATTCGGTGTTCAATATACGCGTGAAAGGTGGATTATTTTCAATAACATTTTATAAATAAGTAGTAACATCACTTCACGTAAATAAAATTTTAAATCGTATTATTCAAAAATTAGATCTCTACAGAGTATATGGTAAGATACAAAATTTCTGCAAAATTTCTTTTTACTAATATATGTATATATATATCAATATTCCATTCAACGGAATATAACATTTAACTAAAACTATCCTTATGTCACATAAAAGTTACAGCGTATTTTTCTTGAGAAAATATCCGTTGCCCTAAAGATAAATCCGATATTCTGTGGTACTAGAAGACTCATCTACACCCAAATGTACTCTTTCATTCTTCTTTAATACAGTGCACTCAACACCGATATGTACGACGCGGACGATTTCATAATCTGAAGCAATTAAAAATTTTTGTTTTAGATCGAGCGACAGTTTTCGGATAGTTCAAGTACACTCACGGTCGTGAAACCTTCCAAAGACAGATCAGTTATCTTGCCCGCAGTGATGGTTAATCGTTTCTGTGATCTCAACATGAGGAACATCAAGACTCGACACTCGCTGGGTGTCAGATCGTACCAGAGGCACTCGTATGCAGCATCGCTGATGGATTTACTCTGCAATAGCAAATGAGCTTCCACAATTAATCGCATCTAATTAAGCTTCTTTCGGGAGTTAACGGGAAACTTCAAGAAACGATTCTACGACGCTACCATTACGCTCCCTTAGGCTGACCTTGGCGCTGAGGTATTCTCCGGCATAGCAAAAGACGAATGCCTCGAGAGTTATCGCAACGTAAAAGATGAGAGATTTTGTTATCATTGTAGCGCCTTCTTCCGTGCCGACAGACTGCAATGTATAAGGCATTATTTATGTACATCTAAGCATAAATTGATATATCTTATCAGAGATAATATCCCAAGTTAATCAAAACACACACACACACACACACACACACACACACACACACACACACACAAAAGAAAAAAAGAGAGAATTATATACAAAAAATGTGTCAAATTAACTCACTATTACGATCACAAAGCCTATACAACAGATGACCAAAGTATTCCAAATAAACTGCAACAATGCGATGTTTGAGAAAAGATCCTCAATATTATCTGATAAATCGATGATTCTCTGATGTCTGTTAATTAAATCTTTAATAGCGGTCAGAGAAGATCTTGATGTTTGCTTCTTAGAGGAAATTTTCATGAAGCCTTGCCGCATAATATCAATTTGACCACTTACGTGTAATACCTAAAAAACATCTTCAGTTTTATGGATACTTTAGAGCAGTGTCGCTACCTCCGCAAAAAATCTGAAAATTTATACACACAAAATTGTATTTAAAAATAAAAAATTATGGTATTCATTAAAACACAAAAGTCCAATGCCACTAAAAAGACGAAAAAAGACTAATAGTCTAGTATATATCATATATAATAATAATATAAGCTCTCATAAATGTTACAAAAATTATTAAAATTAATTTCCTAATTCTAATCAAATTTTCAACATTTATTCGAATTTTTAAGCAAAAAATTAGATAACACATAAGAGAAAGATATTGTATGTACATACGATCCATTACGATACATCTGAATATAATCTAAAAAAATTTTGGTTGGACTGTGAAAATAATTATATAAGACTCTCGAATATAAATGAACAATGCTGTAAAAAATTTTGTCATTCTAATAATCTAAAAGTCAGCTTAAGCGTATACAATTATTTTGATCTAACAAAGTTATTTTCAAATTTGTATGTAGCAAATTTTTAGATACTTCAGCAAAATCATTCTTTCCGTGTACATACATATATATCTTTTTTAATGATTATATGTAAGATTTGTAATACAAAAATACAATTACTCATATCTTTTATGAATTCAACAAAATTAATTTTGACAATCTTTGAAAAGACTAAATCGCATACAAAATACAATAAAATTTTACCAACGTAACGAGCAAAGCGTTCAGCATAGCGATGATGCAAGCTACCGACAAATCATGAAAGAATTGGACTATCAATATTAGTTCAAAAATCGGGGAATTGTCGATCTTAAAAGGAAATTCCATCTTGATAGGTAGCTCGCGAGTTGAACTTTCGCGATCATTCTTTTGAATCATCGACCGGAGTATCGGGCCGCCGATCACGTAAAAGAACACAGATAATGCATTCGTTGTGATCATCACATTGGAGCATTGACGAGACAAGTTGGCGTGTCTGATCATCGTGGATACATTCGAATGAATTGCAATCCCATCGCTCCAATCTTTGTCCATCGTATCCAGAATGATGTACAACTTTCTACGGAACATTTCTTTTACATCCGATATCGTTCTATACAGAGATTCATCGAACGTAATCTTACCGACGATTGAACCAGAGATTGATCAATTTGAGAAATGACAGACTGTAGCCCAATGTGATGCTTAGACCGTCTACAAAAACCGAGAGATCGTTGATATCGAAGTGCGCTAGGATATACGAATATTGAAAGTATTGCACTATCGCCACCGATACAATATAAGTCCACCAGTTGATATTCGAATACACACAACGCGGCCACATTCCGATAAAACGTAGACCCGCTTCGACCGACTCGCTGATGGTGCTCGCGCGTCCAATCGTACCTTTGCCTAACTCCAGCATGTTTCTCATGAGAAACTATCACGAGCCGTATAAATCTTCTCAGCATTATAACATCGAATATAAAATGAGGAGGGAGAGATAAAACACGATAATAAACTATCGATCAATCGTAATTACCCATACTTCGCAGAAATGGCGAATGAAATCAGAATTAGATGCTCGCCAATTTACTGGATTATAGACTGGAATTATATGGAAGGAAAAATGACATATAGAAAAAACGATTCATCTCGTTTTTTTCTTCAGCTTAAAACATCGAGTTTTCCGACATTAGAGTTTATCCAGTCATTTACTTTAAAGATGCATAAAGCTTTCTGAAAATCGCTCGACGCTTCGCCGCTGAGTGGACAAAAAATTAAATATGCTGAGACGTAAAACGAACATTGAAGTAAAGAAAAGCAAAAATGCAACGTAAGTTAAGCGTTGTTGTGTATGATATAAACATTTGTTTCTATCGAAGATTATCTTATCTAAAAATATATATAATAGAAATAATGTGTTAATATACAAAAAAATTATGTTTTTTACACAGAGATATAAAAAAATATATATAGGTTCAAATATACGAGTGTATGCAAGCAACGATTATGAAAATCTAAATACTTTATTATAAACTAAGGAAGGTAAATTGGTACATTACGTCTACATTTAATTTACATAATTATTATCGGTCCATTACAGAACCATTAATAAACAAAAGAACCGATAAAGAAGTCCGATGTAAAGAAATATCTTGAGCAGCACGTAATCTAAATGATGGCTCATCTTCAAACTTCAATACATTGCGTGCAATACTGACACGTACGAAACAGAGGCCTTTATAATCTAGAAAAATTATATTAAATAATACAATGAAAAATATAAGAAAAGATAAATTTATAAATAAATAAACTGTTTAAATCAAATCAATTTATATGAAAATAGACATATATTTCAATCGAAAGATCGTCTTATAAAATCACTTAATGACTAAAGTGAATCGCGATCGTTCAGAATGATATTAATGTTGATCCATCAACGAGAATTTTATTAACAAAAAGTTCAATGTTGAAATCTTACACTCGTGAATCCTTCTAACGACAGGTCCATGATCTTTCCGGCCGTAATGGTAAGCCTTCTTTGTGATCTCAATATTACAAGCAGGACAAGCTTGCTCTCATTGGGTTTAAAGTCGTACCAGATTGATTTGTACGCTGCATCGCCAATCATTTTGCTCTGAAGAAGAGTGTCGCAAAAATGTCGTATTGTCAGTGAGTTAAATGATTAAATCAACATAAAAACTTCGATTATACTATAAAAAGAACAATAATTCAAACATAGTTCGATATAGAAATCATTACTTCAATATCAAAAATTCTCGTCAAATAATTACGATATTGTATTATTGACATTAATTTAAATAATTATCATTTAAATAAGTAGTATAATCATTATTATTTAATACGTAAAAATAGGACTTCTTTTTTAAAGAAACTCATATATGGCACAAAAAAATATATATTATACAAACTTATATAATTATTATAGGGAGATTGTGTGCAACACATTTACATTGTCAGAAAAAATCTTTCAATTTTTCTTTTTACACATTGAAAAGAAAAGGAAAGAGAAAATTCATCTTCCCGTTTAAATAATTGTACGTTCTTCATGATGAAAATGCAATTGCCATGATTTGAAATCATACAATCATATGGCCGAATCTCGTAAATTGACGTCTCTACAATGAAAATCAAGTGTAAAGATCTCGATTGTTCCGACCTTGGCACTGAGATATTCTCCGCAAAAACAGAAAATAAACGCCTCCACCGTTGCAGCCATGTAAAACACTACAGCTTTTATTAACCCCGTGCTATCGATCGTATCCGTGTTTTGCATCGTGTTGATCGACTGCAACATTGAATCGCGATATAGATCGCTATTGCCGCACCGTTTCTCCGTACTCTGTACTTTTGGAAGAATTATTTACTGTTATGACCGTGAATCCTACGCAGCAGGTCAGTAATGTGCTCGACAAGAATTGAATTAGCGCTATATAAGAGAAGATCCGTTCGATTTTGTCCGAAAAGATGATAATTTTCTGATGCTTGCCAATCAGTTCCTTTATAGAAAAAGCTAGCTGTTGATTGTCCTTTTTGGGAGAGATATCCCTCAATGCGTCACACAAAATCTCTATCTGACCGCTCGTATGAAGAATCTGAAAAACATGTTCTGTAAAATCACGTGATATAAATAGAAAGAGATTTTACACTACCAAAAATAAGAATTGTTAACTACGTAGAATACTAAATAAATCATGTAACATGCAGAAAATATTTCTGCATTTAATCTTGAAATCTTAAAACAAAAAGAAAAATTCATGCAAATAAATGTCTGATTTTAATTCATTTTTAAATATTACTGCTGTTTCTATGAAACACGCCTAATTATTAAGTACGAGGAGCAATAAATTATAATCAATATATGTTACAAGCTCTGGATAATTCACTAGCAACTATATTTTACATATTGACAGAGAATATTAAGTTCCTTTCCTTGATTAAAATTCTGAAAATCTTTCCGCATTATAATATATTACAAGATCTAATTATGGAAAGAAAAGAACAGATTTTTTCGTCGGTTTTCACCAGAGCGGAATAAGTATCGTACAATAATCAAATATTCTATGTGTTTGTTCGGTAATATATGATTAATAGATAAAAATACAATGTTATAAAAAATAGCCATTGCCGTAATTTAAAAATATCAAGAAAGAATTTTTCTCTTGTAGATTGTACTCACTAACGTGATGAGCAGAGAGTTAAGTGTGCCGGATACAGTGGAAGATGCCATTTGATGAAGAAATTCCAGACACATAACGAACTCGTAGAGCGGCGACTCGTTGCACTGCAATGGGAGCTGTAGCTTCAGTGTGAACGCGCGAACGGGCGTCTCAATTCCATCGGCATCGTAATCGTCGGTATAGGACGCGAGCACCTCAATGCCGAAGCAACACGCCGCTGCCGAATGAAGCCCGATGATCACATTGGAGAAGCGCCGCGATAGATTTGCCTTGTTCATCATGATGTGCAGTTCACTATTGGCGGCTACCTTCCAGTCAGCAGCCATCGCAGCTAGGGCGTCATAAAATATACTGCGGCAGTTTACTCTATCCGGATATATGGATAAATAATTCGCAGTAAGATGGGAACACAAATAGATAAAAAAAGACCTTTCAATATATCTAACCATATAAATATATGATATATAAAATATGATATATAATATAGTGGTGATGTAGCTTCATCGATCTAAATATTATAGCGATGTTTGTATTATCTAAACCAAAACTAGTTGTATTTGAGTCTTGATTAAATGTTTTTTTTTCTTATATATTTTAAATCAATTGAAACTGAGGAAGAGATAAAAGAAGACTAAGATTTCTATTTAAGAGAGAAAAAAATAATGCTGTGAAAATTGTGTCTTTCAGAAATCTGAACAAACTCGGTTTCCATCTTCGACTGCGTGAAAAACATTTTCTTACCGACTATTCAACCATAAAATAATCAGTTTCAGGGACATCACGCTATACTCTATGGTGACACTTAAACCATCCATCAAGTATGACATATCGTCGGTTCTGAAGTGAATAATGATCCACCAATACTGGAAAGTCTGCACTATGCCGATGGTCAACATCCAAAGACCCCGAAACAACAGAGCGCATGGCGTATTAGGCCAGAAGCCGATACTTCGAAGACCAATTTGCACCGAAAAAGCAATAGTAGTTGTATCCGTCATTCCATCGCGTCGTGACATTTTACAATTTTATATCAAAATATACTGATATTCCACAAATTTATATCTACTATTACGTAAGATTTGGCCAGAAATTCGACATCTGCGATTATTCGAAATGTAACTTGAGGTAACTTATCGCCACTGCTAATGTTGTAAAGCCACGAATCACAATGCTAATAGGCTGAGTACAATTTTAAATCGACTCTAGAGGCGAGTTGATCACGCAAAGTTCGCCGACTAAACTCAGTAATAGCGAAGTAATCATCGATAAATTGCAACCAACTGAGAACAAAAGTTACGGTAGTTTACACGAAACAGAGGGGATTAAAATTTCTACTATGATTACGACGTACGACTACAGTATATAACGGTTATCTTATTCTGTCGTAAAAAATGTCACCGATGGGATAAATTAGTTGCTTGAAAAATGCAAGCAACGGTTTTTTATTTACGCTGCGCGGGAGCGTGCACGGTTCTAGAATAATGGCTCTTTCAAGAAAAGCATTAAATAAGCTAGAAGGCATGAAATGAACATGGAGATAAAGATAAATAAAATATTACGGGCAATATTTTGATACGGTCGTATTTCTGTAGATGCTTTTCTTTCTAAGTAAGGATGTAAAGATTATTTTCACTTAAAAATATTATAAAATATTAAATGAAAAAAAAACATATTGAGTGTCAAAAGTTCGTATCTGATTTTAAAAGTTATCTAGTTGTCTGGCATACAAGATTCTTTATTTAATCGAGCAAATAATTTTCATTATTTTCTATAATCTTTTTTTAATGTTTAAGCAGCATACGAATGTTACGATCATAAAATGTGTGTGATGTGAAAAGAACTTCGAAATATGATTTTTTAAGTGGCCTCAAAAAATAAAAAATTCTTTTCATTTAAAATATTTTGCAATGACCAATACAAGTAATATTCTAATGGTGCGATATTGAGAAAATACAAAGAGTGTAATAAAAAAATCCAATTCAGCTCTCTGCACTAGATTTGCGTCAAATTGTGAAGTTTGCGTTCGAAAAACGTGGCGAAAAACGATACTCTTCAAGTTAGTCAAACCCGGATGTTTTTCCTGGATCGCATTTTTCAAATTATCCAACTGTTAATACTTGTCAGAATTAATCGTTTCGGAGTGCAGCTCAAAAAGGAGTGCAATAAAAAAAATGTACTTCCTTACAATTCTATCAAACAGAGAACATTACCTTCTGAAGGATGTGAACTAGTTTTTAATATAGATTTATTTTCTTTTTTCCATCCAAATTCACTTTGAATTGAACTGAATTGTTGTATAGGATCCATTTTTTTGCTAATTGATCAAAAAATGGAACTTTAATCAATCACCCAATCAAGAAATAATCGTAGAAACTCGATCCATAGTTTAGTCAATATGCGACATCAAACATGAAATTAGATTGTACTCAGTCTCTTTTAATTACCAAAATGCGGTCAATTTATCAATGTTTAGTTTCTCAGCAACCTCTTATGTTGAAATTCGTGGATTAGTGTCTGTTAATTTGCGTATAATCGTCATCAATGAAAGCTAATCGGAGCATGGCTGATCTTTGAAATTAAAAACATCACATCGGCATTTCGCAAACCATTTCTTTATAATTCTTTTCGCTGGCGCACAATCTGATAAATTTTCTCAGTACTTTTTATAACAGTAGCGGCCATGTAAAACACAATAGCTTTCATTAATGCCGAGCTATTGATCGATTGCAATATTGAACTGCGATATAGATCGCTACCGCTGTAAAACGATCATTTCTTTCCAATTTCGGCGAACGATTATTTACTGTTACAATCATGAATCTTAAACAGCAGATCACCAATGTGCTTGACAAGAATTGAATTAGAGCTACATAACAGAAAATTCTTTCGATTTTGTCTGAAAAGATAATTTTCTTCTGATGCCGATAAATTCTTTCATAATAAAAACAGCAAAACATTGGTTGTTCTTTTTGGGAGAGATATTCTTCATCACATAAAATATCTATTTGACCGCTTGTATAAAGAATCTAAAAGCATTCTATAAAATCGTAATATAAAAGATTTAATTTTCAAATATAAAAATTGCTAATTACGTAGTATAAAAAATAAGTTATATATATATATATATATATATTGTATTATTTATTATATAAGATGAAGAATAACATATGAGAGATATTTTATGTGAAATCTTAAAGTAAGAAGGAAAATTCATATATATAAACAAATGTCTAATTTTAATTTATGTTAAAATATTATAGTCTGCTCTGTAAGTCACGCATAATTATTAAATGAGAGAAATTACAGATTATAAAATTAATATGTTTACGAACTCTAGATAGATTCGCTAGCAATTAATTTTTACATACTAATAAAAAACATTAAATTCCTTTTCTCGAATTAAGATTGTGAAGATATTTCCGCGTGTTGTAATACCTAAAAATTGATTGCAAAATAAAAATAAAACAAAAATCTTTTTTTATCAGTAAAGAGTGAAAAAAGAATCAGCGGAAAAATCGTATGATATTTCGATATTCGGATATCTGATATATAAATATCCGTTATTCTGGTTTACTTTCAATAGTATGTACATAATATGTCTCTAATAAATAAAAATAAATGTCGTGAAAAACACGATAACTGCCGTCATACGATATTGCTTGGTTAAATAGTTGTTTTGTGTGTGTGTGTGTGTGTGTGTTTGTAGTAAAAAAAAATTTTAAAAAAATTCTTCTTTTGCAGATTGCACTCACTAATGTGATGCTCCGAGAGTTCAGTATGTCAGATGTGACGGAAGAAGGTCAATTGATGAAGGAACTCCATAACGAGCTCGTACAGCGGCGATTCATTGCACTCGAATGGAAGCTGTCTTCAGCATCAACTTGCGAACGGGCGTCTCAACTCTATTAGCGTCGTAAGTGTCAGTATGGAATACGAGTACACCAATACCGTAGGATAATGCCGCTGTCGAATGAAGTCCGATGACATTGGAGAAGCGCCGTGATAGATTTGCTTTGCTCGTCTGTATTTCTCTGATGGCGGCTTCCTTCCAATCTGCAGTCTAGAGCGTCATAAAATATACGGCAGTTTATTCTAACCAAGAGTATGAATAGACGAATCGCACTAAGATAAGAACACAATAAGGAAAAGGGTAGGTTTCAGGAAAGGAACAGATCTGATTTTTAATATACATTTAAGTAAATAGATAAATATAATGATACGACAAGAAGTATGACGGTAAATATAGTTTCATGTAAAATTGATTGTATTTGAATATTATTGCAATAAAAAGACTATGTTTGTATCGCCTTATAAATTAATCAACAAAATTAAAGACAATCTTTAAATCTGGATTAAATTCACTGTATCTTTTTTCTTGTTTTATATTTTTCTTATTTTATATTTTAAATATAAAAACTTTTAGAGACTTTTATTGAAGATTAAAGAGAAGAAGACATAAGATTTTTACTTAAGAAAAAAATAACGTGAGAATCATGGCTTTCAGCAATAATTTAAACAAACACTCGGTTTTTATTTTTGACTAGATGAAAAATATTTTCTTACCGACTATTCAACCATAAAATAATCAGTTTCAGAAACATCGCGCTATACTCCATGGTGACACTTAAACCGTCCATCAGATGCGACATGTCATCCGAAATGGATAATGATCCACTAATACTGGCAAGTTTGTACCATGTCAGCGATCAGTATCCATCTCGAAGCAATAGCGCATACGGTGCATTAGACCAAATCCCAACAAATTGAAGACCGAATTTGCACCGAAAGAGCAACAGTGCTTGTGTAGCCGTCATTTTATCACGTCCTGATACTTTATATAAAGTATATCAATTATGTTTTTAAGGGTTCTTCTCTTTAAAAGTGCTGAGAGATTTTTGAGTTGTCTCCACGTCTTGATCCATTGTTTAATGCCAACATTTCATTTCAGATTGCTTTTCGCCCTGATGAAGTAAACTGCAATGTTCACGAAACGTTCTGTTCAACAATCTGAACAAGCAATCTGAAAACCTTTCAGCACTTTTAAAGTATATCAATATCGGTATATTTATTGTATATCTATTGTACTATTAAAGTTGGGACAAGAATTTGATACCTGCGTTGTCTGAAATGTTAGGATCATTCTACAATAAGCCATAAGTCATAAATCAGAAGTCAGAAGCAATAAATTGATCAATCAAGTATTTTTTTCACATTTGTCTGTAAGAGGCTTTCTACAATAAGCCATAAGTCATAAATCAGAAGTCAGAAGCAATAAATTGATCAATCATAATCAAGTATTTTTTTCACATTTGTCTATGATTGGTCAATTTATTGCTTCTGATTTCTGGTTTATGACTTATGGCTTATTGTAGAATGGCCCTAAGGTGAAGTACTCTTGGAATACATCAGTACTTGTTGACACTGTTAACGTTGTACAGCCACGGATCACAAAGGCTGCGTACGAGTCTAAAACAACTCTAGAGCGATAAGTTGGTTACACAAGGGTCGTCGACTAAACGTAAAGATAATCACCGATCAATTGCAGCCAATAGAAAACAAGAATTATGATGATTTACGAGACAAAGGGAATTAAAATTGCAACGATAAAACGATAATTATAATACACGATCCGATATAATTGTCTTACTTTGTCATAAAATGTCGCCAATGAAACAAATTATTTGCTTGAATAATGTAGGAAATTTTAACTTCGCGGAAGCAAGCATGGATTTAGAATAATGGCTCTATGAAAAAACGAAAAATGTGACAGAGAAAAATGCGAATTATATGCGCGTAGATGCCTCCAATTATACGCAATAAATGATTTTTTATGAAAAACGATAGTACAATATACAGAAACTGTAGAATTTTTATTTTCATTTTATGATAAGTTTTTGATAAATACAAAATCACTTAATAATAAATCAAATAAGTAAATTTTTAATAAACATTTTTCTTAATTTCTTTCTTTTTTAATTCTAGCGTGAAAATTTTCAAGTATATTTTTCTATTCTTATTATCTTCTGTTACTTCATTTCTGTATTATTCTCTTAGATAGTTTTCTTAGATGTTTTACCTAATGAGAAAACGACGATAGAATAATAAATCATAATAAAACTATATTAATTAAATTTCTTCTTCATGTGTGTCACAAGTTAATCTAAGATATTATAATTAAAGAAAATGATTTATATTTTTTAATTTGTATTCACGTGTGTTATTAAATTATTACAATTAATTTATAGAAAGGAAATAACTTTTTCTCACAACATATATACACAATTTTATCAATACACAATTGTGTATACACAATTTCATCGGCATCAAAACATTGCATATAAAACAGATATGTACGACGCGGAGGCTTTCAAACTCTGAAAAATTAAATAATACGCAATAAATCAGTTTATTGTGGATTGATAAAAACATTATAATCATTGCAAACAATATGAATGTGATATAAATTATATTTACTTATTTGTTAAAAGTAATTACATATAGCATGACATGAGTGTGAAATACCCAAAATTGCTTTCATGTGTATACTGTACTTATCCTTAAACTATTGTCCTATTTAAAATGGGATTAATTTTTCTTATATTACATTCGCATATTTAGAGATAAACACGAATGGCTAATTTGAATCCGGTAAATAGTGCGTTATAAATCAGATATCAAACATGAGTATAAAATAATTCTTAGCACTCTTTCCACAATTAAAACGACATAATATAGACACCTAATATTGCAATATGGATGTCTGTTATTAAATTTATGTGTAGCCATAAAAGAATCCAATTCCATTATTGAACAACTTTAACTCCATTATTGAAATCTTACATTTGTGAATCCTTCCAACGATAAATCCATAAACTTTCCTGCAGTGATCGTCAGTCGTCTTTGCGATCTCATTATCACAAATAGTAGAATGCGGCAATCCCGAGGCTTGAGAGTATACCAAACACATTCATATACAGCATCGCCAATCGTTTTGCTCTAAAATGCGAATGTGAGATAAATGCATGTGGAGAAACGAGACGTCTTTCTTGTGCATTGCTTTATTTTCACACGAGCAATTGTTCCATATCGATTCGATCATTTTATCAACAACTCAACTTAATGATCTTTTTAACAACCTTGCATGGAAAAAAAGAAATACTGACTGATTTCGGGTACTTACCTTATTACTCAGATATTCACCGGCGAAACAAAAGATAAACGCTTCCAAAGTGATAGCGATGTAAAAAAACAGGGTCTTCACTAACATCCTAACGCCTTCATCTGTGCCCAACGACTGTAAGTCAAGAAAACGATCAGAAAAGAAGTTCGCTGTAAGAATCATTGCACGTAAAAAAATTTTAGTCGTACCAATCAAACCATTCTTATTGTGAATGCTTGATCATGATTGGTCGATTTGCTTACGATTTCACAACAGTTACAACTAAAATTTGTTCACATGCAATGACTTAAGGCAGAAATCTCAGATACAAGATACCAAGCAATCATCTCCTACCAATCGTAAGGCTAAAAAGGGCTTTGTGTGAAAATAAAGGAGATCCGGTCGGTCTTATAGCTTTTCATCAGATGGATATATGACTCGAAGTCACGCCAATTCATATCATTCATATAGAACATTCATACAGAAATCTTTTTATTTGCTCTCTACTTGCGGCTAGTGAAGATTCGTGTTTACCATGCGGTTTGAGCGAGCGTGTGAATCTGAGATCATTGTCACTGTCGAACTATAAAATACTCGAAACCAAAATATGTGTGACATATGAAACGTATAAATAACTAAAAATAAGATTAAAAGTTTATATTTTTCATTTGTTTCCGATTAGATGTATAAAAGTCCATGTCAACGTGCCTGTGCAGGTGTATGCACAAATATCATCTTTTACATACATATATCTTCGCGCATATCATAACTTTTGTAAAGCACAATGATTACTGCAGTGAGAAAATTTCAAACATGTACGACACAAAAAACAAAATTTCAAACGAACACTTGCAGATCTCGAATACTCACGGTTACTATGAGAAATCCGATGCAACATATAATTATCGTATTCGAGAAAAATTGCATTAGTGCGATGTAAGAAAAAAGATTCTTGATGTTCTCCGAAAATGCGATAATCTTATGATGTTTATTGATTAAGGATCTCATAATGGCAATGGGTAAATCATGTTTGTCATCCTTGGGGCAAATCTCTTCCATTTCCTGTTGCATAAGGTCTATTTGCCCACCAATGTGCAGTATCTGTTATATGTGCAGTATTAATTATCATTCAATTACAGACTATTAAACAAAATATATACTTGAATCCATCAATAAATATTGCATAAACACAATATTTTATCTTTAATATAACTTAAACAGTATTAAAAATATAACATATGTATTTATCAATAAATCAAATAAAAAAAAAATATTGCTAGATGAGGCTCAATGCACGCTTGCACAATTTGTTTTGCATGATGCATGGATACGTTTATGCGGCCTAAAAAGGAATCGGAAGAGAACAGATGGTCAAGCTGACTGTTTCAAACTTCTTTTAGGTACTAACGTTTTCGAAATAAATGAAAACGTCAGCCGGTCCGCGAAAAACCATCAGAACGAGGAGAAACGTATTTACAAAGTCTTGTGTGCACGGAAGCGACCGGAAGTAGGATCATCCCACCCAAGCGCGGAACTCAACGTGAAGAACGTTGGACATTATGTTCGCATGCGCATGGATCGTAGATCGAAAGCGCGAACGAATCGCAGAATTGCCTGATGGACTCATGTAAAAGAGGGGGTAAGGTTGAGGCCGGCGGGCATCGATCGCTTCTGGGGATCGAGAATCCGTCGGTCTTGGAACGTCTCACGCGGTATTGCCGTACACTTGCGTCTGCGCTTTGTGTCGTACCATTCGGTTTTGCTTCTGCTTTCTTGACTTTCATGCAACTTATTCTTCCTCCAGTGCTTCCCTTGCGTTCGCGATTTAAATAACGAATATTATATCAATTTTTTGCGAATTTTTAATCAGTTTAAAATTTATGATTTATTTAATTATTGATAACTTATATTTGTTTATTGATATAATTTGTTTTCATCTTGCGAAACATATTGTCATCCCTCTTGAACTTCTTTTTTTCTCGAAAGGCGTTAATCGAAAAAACGAAGACAATTTTCAAAGCACAATTTCATTAGAAAACGTATTACACATACATAATATACACAACATCTATACGTGCACAATGTAATTGTTTGTTATTATGATCTTCGCCTATCAAATCCTCCAAAGATCCTCCATTACTAAAGAAATATCTTTCTTTGATAATGCGTTTTTATTTTACAGTAAAAATAAGAATTACTTTTTTTTATTATTAAGAATTATTACGTGCATTATAAAAATAATAGTGCAGTGCATTAAAACGCAAGAAGGAAAATTATAAACATTGTCGATCATAACTCACCAACGTAACTATTAATGCGTCGAGCATACCTATGGCGAACGCGATCGCCATTAGTTGAACAAATTGCACGCACGCCACGATCTCGTAGATCGGCGATTCGCAGAATTCGAAAGGTAATTCCATCTTTATCAACAACTCTCGGCAATCGTCGGTGTGCTTGCGAAAGTTGATGGATGCGGTACTGTAAAGCAATACTGCTGTCAAGTAAACACCGACTGTCAATTTCGAGCAGCGATGCGCGAGGATCGCCTTGTCGATCATGGCGTACATGCTGGAATACTCGCGCCAGTCATTGGACATTGCCGTCAGGATATCGCTGAATATTCTGCAATATAATACTTCATAACGCTGATCTATATTTACGACATGTCGCGAAAAATGCGTTTTTGTCAATTTGTAAAGAGAAGGAAAACACAAAGTTGATTGCCGAACTAGTTTTCTCTTCCTTTTTCATCAAAAACAGAAGTTTCTGATTATCAGACGCATATTGTTGCCAAATTTAAAGCTTTTAATTGCGCTATATTATCAATGCAATGTAAATCAAAAATTCATAACATTTATATTATTTATAACATAAAATGTCTTTTCAGACAAATCGAAATTAGGCATTAAATTGCGGAACACTTTGAAATAATCTTGCTTGGCAATCAACGTATTTCATATATCATTAATTTCTTCATTCTCAATTCTTTAGACTTTGACATAAAATATAACATAACAAATATAACATTTCCTAAAATTATTATAATGTTGTAGGAAGCACGTACCGGTTGTTGGTCCACAAGATAATCAACTTGAAGAAGAAAAGACTGTACGGCAAGGCGGTGCTTAAACTGTCTATTAGATTCGGCAGTTCTTCGACGCTGAAGTGCATCAGAATATAATAATATTGGAAGATTAGCCCTGTTCCCATCACTAAAGTCCAAAGCAATCTGAAGAAAATCGAAGAATTCGGCCATATTCCAGTAAGACGAAGACCGATTTCGATCGGTTGACTGACAGTGCTGGTCGGTATCATCGCGCATAAAATTCCACTCCACTTTTTCGTTCACTCAGTTGACGAAGCCGAATGAAACGGGCGTAAGTTCCTGCCAAAGTTTCTGTACGATCGCTGCACGTACTCGCTGAAGGATATGCTTCAAGATATTAATATGAAGATCGAATATGGTCCCACCTTAACGACTACCGACCAATCGCGAATATAAGACGTGTATTTTCGTCCTGTGCTTAAGAATGCAGGAAAAAGTTACTACGATCGAACGATGATTACAGGTCTCGAGTGAAGAATCGACGAGAATCCTATTTGGTAACTTCCGGAATGGAAAAAGCACCTATCACTATTATTGCGGGTGATTTACTTTAACAATGCAAGGAAACAGGGAAAAAGTTGCAACGCATCAATGCAAGAGCAAAAATCGGCAGAATGACCATCGTCAAGAGAAATTTCTGAAAGTAACGAAGTTCCTGAGCATAGTGCTGAATTTTCGCGAATGATCAATCGAGATGCATAAGAAAACGCAAAAGGCAGAAAACAAATCAGCTTCGTATGTATTAGAATTTCGTTCGGATGTGCATGATTTAAAGCGATCTCAGATTGGGAGTTTAGGATCGCCAATAATATTTCACTATATATAAGCTAATATATTTAATATTTATGTATACATCGATACGTATCCACATTTATTATGGGCGAGAGGATTTCGATAAGCAATTCAATAGAACTTTGATGCAAATGGCAAACACGAAAAGATACACGCTGCTTTATATTTTCAAATCAGGAGGATTATTTATGTATATCTTTACGTCTCATTACGTTCTTAAAGTTTATGAAGAGATAAGCAAAACGTATATGAAAATGACAAGTGAATAAAATAAAATATTTACATAGTACATAATAACTTACAATGATATAACGTACGTATATAATATGCAAATATGCGTTTATAATTTATAATAATAAAGAAAAAATATCTTGATCCATAATTCGATACATACCATCTGTTTCTGACGAATTCAAAAATATTATCAAACATTTAAATGTTAAATCATTTTAGTCTCAATAAACTTGAGGGAATCATTAAGGTTCACAAAGAAGTTCTATATATTTTTTTCACACACACAACACACACACACACACACACACACACTTATTTAGTGCTAATTACAAAAGAAATATTTACAAAAGAGACTTATCACAAATACTATGCAATGTATGACAAACATAAAAAAACTGCATTAACGCAATATAAGAGTAAAACTCTCGATGTATGAGAACGCAATGAGATTTTGATTTCTATGGATAACAGCACTCTATGTGTGATTGTTATGTAATTTCTATTTGCAGTCTTTTGAGAAGACTTCGAGCAATTCTCGGGGGGAGGAACACACAATATCCATCTGTCCTTATACGAAATATCTAAAAGTTCAAGACATCACATTATAAAACTGAACAGATTTTTCACAGAAACTATATTAATTAGCAAATTTTTGTAATGACAACCTCCAGTCAGCACAATCTATGTATATCTATATATATATATATATATATATATATATATATATATATCACAATATATAAATCTTGAATATCTAGACAAATCAATTTAGTCTTTCAACATCGACTTTCAAATAAATTTATAAAAAAGATCAAAATCGTCGCATTTACATGCAAATCATATTTAGTAGTCGTCTCGAGAGCAAGTCAGAAACTTACCAATGTTATAATCAGCGCATCCAGCAACTCAATTACTGAAGCGTTGCTCAACAATTATACAGATTGAATGAACGATTTCAGGAGATCGTCAAATAGAGAGAGAATTCATAAAGAAAAATTTCATCTCAAGAAAGAGCTGATTCTCTCTTTTGCTGAATGCGTTATTAATGCTGTTAAATTCTGTTATAAAACATAAATCGCAACGAGTAACTTCGATTATCATTGAACAATGATGAAAAAAAGCTTTATTTGTCATGGTATGCACGTTGAAGGCACATTGAAAATATATTGAAGGCGATGGCGCAGCAGTTGCGTCACTCTGATGTGACATAGATGTTAAAATTAGATGTTAAATGATCTGAAAAGATTGTTCCATCTCATGCAATAAGATTATTTCTAACCTTCATACAATGAGATTAATTCTAATTGCAGATTATAGAGTAAAAGAAAATTGTAACTACGCAAATTTCCTATGTACAGATGCATGAAAACAGAATAAGTATAGTTTCCAACTACTTCTCCATCAATTTTCTATTATATCTTGAAAAAAAAAAGAATGTCGTACATTGACGAATAACTATTCGACGTTAAACTAACTTTCTGATTGAACTAAAAGTTCAGTTTATGTTAAAGTATATAACGGAATTTCTTATCTCTAATTTTCTTACTTCTGATTTTCAGAAGATAATCAGCTTTAAACAGAGCAAGCTATAAGCAACATGTACCGGTACTATCTACTAGATCGAGAAAGTTTTCAGTTTCAATGCAGATCTAAATTGGACCGTTTAAGCGAGGCTCAAAGAGATTGTTCAAAAAGTCCGATATAATATGTTGTAAGATCTCAGCCAAATCCTGAAAGCGCGCAACTCGAACTCAACCAGGAGACTCTGGTGGTCGTAAGACCATTTTAACTTTTGATTAGCAGAATGACTATATCTAGCGACAGTAAGCTCCTCTTAATGACGCCCTTAATAGTCGTCGAAAAGTTATCACATTATTACTAGTAGTTTGATGCGACGTCTCCACGCAACGTCGAGTAATCCCTAAGGATTCTAGAGGGTTCATCGCCCTAAGCATGAATCCGGTGATCATTGACCAGTCGAAATTATTCATCACACATACATGCGGTATATCATAAGAGAAAAACTATATGACTATAATTTTAGATTTGTCGAGAGGAAAAAAACAGATATATCATAAGTAATAAGTTTTGTATTCTTCCATGTTCTTCCCAGGTGTGCGATTGCAATGTTATTTGCTTTAAAAATGCAAAAGGCACGTTTCGAATAAGCTTGTGCATTATGGAGTTATAATCGAAAAAACTTCGCAAGGGAAAGAATCTAATATCTTCAACATTGATGCGCAAAATATGATGCGGTGTTCTATGTTCAGCGATCAGTGTCAAGAGTGGAAATTTCAGGTTTGCTTTATCTAATGTGTATATGTTTGTGTGTGTGTGTGTGTGTTTTCTTAAAAAAATATTTTATTATTTCATAATAAACTTCATTAATTAATAGATTTATTTACTCGGCACAAGGCAATTGATTGATGCGGTTTCTTGCAATGTGTTGTATATTACAAATAATTTTGTAAAATCTCTTTCTCATTTTTTTTTATTAATCGATAGACTTCTATTCTGAAAGCAAAATAAGAAAGCGAGAAATGAAAGAAGCCAGGCATAAAAAAGTAATTTTACATCATATCTAAATATTTGTTTATACTCTTTCTACATTAATTAAGATAATTTCGATTTAAAACATTGCACCGCAATGATTTAATTTTTAGACGATCTATATTTGTACAAGATTTTTACAGTTTTGTATATATTTTCAATACATGGCATGTAACACCGATACATAAGACGCAGATGCCTTCAGAATCTACGAGAAGAAGACATGATGTCAATTTCGTTGTTTAACAACTAAATCTCATGTTTTTATAATCATGTGAAAAAGATTATAAAATAAATACTGTAAAATTCGATTCTTTACTAAAAATCTCGCTGGTTAATGAAAGTTGTCAATTAAGTTGACAGTAATGCACATACGTAATATTTAAGTATCATATTTATAATGATATCACTGCTATCATTAAGAAAAATGACAATTTCTTACGCTTGTAAAACCCTCCAGAGATAAGTCTACGAATTTTCCGGCGGTCATTGTCAATTCCTTCTGCGATCTCATTATCAATAAGAGCAAGACTTTACTCTCCATAGGCTTTAATTTGTACCAAAATGAATTGTATGCCGCCCGAGTTATAGACCTACTCTAAGACAGAGAAAAAAATAAGATTTTAACAATAGATAAAAAATTTGCGCAATATATACAATTCATTAAATGCGACAGCTTGATGTTGATTTCTTCAATATGAATCGGCTCTTCATTTCTTATCCTTTTTACATGAACGCGATTCCGAAATTGATTATCCAGCTTATATTTATCTTAAATATGCGATGTAAATCTTTCTCTTCCCTTTTTCTCACCTTGGAACTGAGATATTCGCCACTGAAGCAAAGTATAAACGCTTCTAAGTTCACGACGACGTAATAAGGTATGATCTTCATCATCATGATATTCGCCTCAGGAGTGCCGAGCGACTACGATTCAGAGACGAGATCTTTCAAACAAATTGCAAAATTCTGTTCGATATGAGCGTGTTATAAGTTACTCACAGTTACAATTACTAATCCGAGGAAGCAAATAACGAAGGTGTTTGAGAAAAACTGCATCAGCGCCATGTAACAGAACACATCCTCGATATTGTCGGCGAAGGCAATAATCCTTTGATGTCTATTCACGATAGACCTCAATGCGATCATACGCGAATCGTATTTGTCCTCGGATACAGGAATCTCCAGCAATTCGTGACACATTATATCGATCTGACCGGCAACATGGAGTATCTAAAATTAATGATCCAGAATTGGCTAAAATTAATGATCCAGAAAGGCTTCAACAATCTTCAACAATCTTCAACGATCTAGGACACGTTAAAGATCTGTTAAGTCAAGTACTGGCATTGAAAATTCTTTGATACAGAATAAATTTTTGTGCCAAAATTTAAAGTTTTATCAAGATAGTATCACATGTCATATTGATAATATAACATTATTATAAACACTACGTTAATAGTAATTTAAAACAAAATTAAGATAGGGATAAGTAAAATAATGATTATATAAAATTGAATTGCGTTTCTTTTTTTCCGAGAAAAAACCCTCTTACGGAACCAACTTACTAATGTCACAATGAAAGTATTCAGCATTCCCGCTATGAGTGCCAACATGAGTTGCAGAAGAGTTTGAGTGACCATGACAATTTCGAAAATCGGCGACACAATGCACTCGGGCGGCAGTTTCATTTTGACAATAAGCTGCTTCTCTCTGACAAGTTCAGAGTTCGCGTT
The DNA here is from genome assembly GCA_037157785.1 of Cephalotes varians. Classification (NCBI taxonomy): domain Eukaryota; kingdom Metazoa; phylum Arthropoda; class Insecta; order Hymenoptera; family Formicidae; genus Cephalotes; species Cephalotes varians. The sequence continues at coordinate 1,194,580 of JANQDE010000063.1, forward strand.
TCTTTGGGCGATCATGTTACCTATTCCAAATAAAACTAGCATGATCGAATACGCACCGATGCTGCATTTCGAAAATCGATGGGACAAAATCGCTTTGTTTATCATCGGTTGCTTCGAGTGAATGGACGCGCACTCATTCCAATCTTCAGCCATCGTCGCAAGAATGTCATAAATGATACTGGATACATGCACGCAAATGATTAGTACACAAACTAATGGCAAAACTAATTTCCAACAAAAAATTTTCAAAAAATTATAAATTATAAATTAATTTTCCAAAAAATAAAAATAATATTCAAAAGGATCTCGAGTCAATTAAAAAAACGTGTCTAGAGCAATCTGCCGCCATGTAACGTGTTCAATGTTAGACACTTTACGATCAAGCATCATTAACTGTTACGCAAAACTAACATATTCAACTTTGAATTTGAACAAAATTTCAGTTTTAAATAGAAATATTTACGCATATCCGTCCCTCTTCCAGTTGACATCTCAAACGAGTCTTACCGCCCGTTCAGCCAAAGAAGACTCAGCTTTAGAAACAACAGGCTGTTTGATAAGCACAGGCTCATAGAATCCATGAGGTCTGGCAGAGAATCGGAACCGATGTGAGTGAAGAGGTACCAATACTGTAAAAGCTGCGAGGTGACCATGGCCGTCGTCCAAACGGCGCGCAGCAGGAATCTGTACGAGGAATCCGGCCAAACGCCGATTAGCCGCAAAGTGAATTCCATCAGACCATCGATAGTACTTGTAGGTATCATCCTCTTCCTCTTTATCCGTGCTTCTCGATTAATTGACCAATTCCGACAATCGTTACAGCTGCAGTCACCGGCTGTCTCTTCGTTCGATCGAGATTCTATTACGTTTCTTGCAGAAAAGAAGATGGATCCTTTCTGATTAATCCGTGGCTGTGGATTCCGAGCACTAATGTCGAATGGAATTGCACGGCTAGCTGAACGCCATGCTACATCATAAAAACTTTCCACGAGGGCTGATTGATTTCATAGACGTAGGATAAAATGTTGCTTGCACGGTACGACTGTCGTCCGATTGCAATTACGAAAGATCATTATAGCGCACATAAATGTATAACGACCACTTTGATGGAGAAAGGGACTATCGGAGATAAGAGATAGAGTAATCGCATGTATTTCATGCGTTACATCGCTCGCGACACCGAGATCGTTTGCTTTAAAAATGCACGACCATGATCTATTAAATTGTTCCATGGACTCTCGGGCAATCACGTGGAAAATTAAAATACAATTGTCCGCGGATAATGAAATATAATGGCCAACCATAATAGTTTATTCAATTTGTCGTGTCGCGTCTGCTATACATCATGGAGAACTCGAGCGAGCGACAGCCGCCTGATCATTTCGCTGACAGATTAATATTTCAAAACTATTTTTTAAATACATTAGAGATTAATCAACAAAATGTGAACTTCATAATTTATTCAAACAAACATATATACTTTTTTCTTCCTCTTTCTATGTAAATGTAATGGAAGAGACAACTTTTCAACATATTTCCTTGACTTCGATCTGAGCCGCAGTGAGTAAATAAATATTGTTGGGTTTGCACGAATTTACGACTGTGAAAATTCCAGTACCTCCGGTTTCACAATAATGCAACGTGATAGTTTTACAACATGCATGCGATAACGTGGCAGCCGTTGCCTCCGCTCCTAAAGTTACATCGCGTAATAAATTTTATCTGTATCAGTGGCAATGGATGTGCCATTTCCAGATGAACGCAGACGTAAGATTCGTATCTCATGTAAATGTATGCATCGCAGCCATTTCGAGAGGAAACGTATCGCGCGAAGCAATCCTTTCTGAAGAGCGCAATGATAGACGTCGTTTCCAACTTTTGAGTGAAAATAAGAGGAGTCTACAGCTTAGATGTATCATAAAAATTGTAACGTGAATGTCCTCGATGAAAATCAACTCGATTTCACGCCGGATGGAAAATGGCAACGATATCTCTCCGCTATACGTTCTTGCGGCACATTTTGCAAGCTGACGATCGATCTCTTCGTTCGATGTTAAATTCACTTTTCGAGAAGATAACCACCCGAGAGAATAAATCGCAAATAGATATAACGACTTACGTTCACTGTTCGTTTTAAAGTGCGTCATAATCACATTCCTATAAATCATCCTTCTAGTTAAGTTATTGCATACTGCAGACGTTCGGTCATCATCCGCGGTCTCATAGGAAATCATGATGCAGGTAGATAGAAAGATGTGTGTTGCGGACAAATACGAAATAATGCGAGCCGTAAAAATTTACACGCGCTTTGGGAACGCGAATTTCAGTAGAAAAGCAAGATTGAACAATATCGAGTCGTCGATATCAACTGGATGAAAATTGTGTTTTATCCATAAATCTAAGAGAGTAAAAAAGTCAGCGTACATCTATATTGAATATAAACATTTTAAATATAAACATTTCAAAATAAATAAATAAATTTTTAAATTTCTAAATTCTCTATAAAGAAGAACTGTATTTATATAATTATATTTATTTTATAAATCTAGTTGTTAGATTTACAAAGACATATAGATATTTTTCTCAATAATAATCCACATTTGTGAATTTAATGTTATAATTGATAGAATAATGGTTTCTTCTCAATAAATTGCAAAGCTCAAAACGAGTTTTAAAAAAATCCTGATAATTTAATATAAAAAAATAGAGATTCAAAAAATATTCTTTTATACATTTATAAAAATCAAATAGGATATAATTTCATATTTTTGTTATATAAAAATTATTAATAATTTTTCTATTTTAAGCACGATATACGTATCATATACTTACGCGATATATAATATACTTTTCTAGAACTTTTAAAATATTAAAATTTTTTAAAAAATATGTAATAAAAATATTTTATTTATGAGAATTTGAGCATCTTTATCGTCGCCTAGAAAAATTTTGAATCTCGAGAAAGATTTTGGATTAATACTGTGCAGAAAAGGACAGTGAATAATAACAAAAGTAAAATAAAAATTATATTCCATTATGTGTGATAATAAAATTTATTGTACATATGTATATTTCAGTTCGCCTCTGTATAAAAATATAATATAATATACAAATTGATCACTTGTACAAACTCTATCAAAAAGTAATAACAATAACACTGTTACATTTATACAAACTCTATCAAAAAGTAGTAACAACAGCGCTTCAGAAGTCTCTCTTGCGTCCGAGAGAAACGTTTTAATAAGCCTCTCTTGAAAAGAGATAGAACACAAAGATATTTTCGAGATTTTCATAAAATTAATGCGATGAAAATAATCATTTTCACCGATTTTCATTTATTTTCTTCATGAGTTCGCTTATAGCATAGGATGGAAAGATAGATCGTTCTATTGGGAAACAAATCGATTCATGCGAATGGAAAATAATTACACTATTCGTGTAATGTATTTCAATTTCAATAATTATACCGTTATAAAATGCGATCAAAAACGTGATGCTGCAATTAGTGTTACCAACTGTCCGGTTTCGTTTGGAGTTCAGTTACAAAGGTAAATTAGATAGCAAAAGTCCGATTTTACGAATATAGTTAAGTTTTTGAAAGTTTTTAATAATTGGTCAATAAAATATATTAAACTATTATTGATAAAAAGAATACACACTAATTAAATCAAAAGACCATGAAACTTTTGTCTTTAAGTATGACAGCATTGTCTTTTACATCTTTTACATCTTCCCAGTAAGGAAATAATACATGTACAGCAAATATAGAATATATAGCTGCAATATAACGCAGAAGTAACATGTGAGATAACAGATGTTACATATAAGTTATGTCTGTTACTGTTACTGTTATGTATCTCGTTATTTATCTATACTATAACTATGTGTTATATAATTGTTACATTTTTGTTATTTATTTATTTGTTATTATAAAGCAACATAATATTAATATAACACATTATAATAGATGTTACATCTAGGGTACTTTATTATATAATATGTTAAATTCTTCACTAAAGTCGCTCCCCGCCGACAAATGGACGCGGAAGTCTATTTCTCGTAAAATGAAAATCATACAGGATAGAATAAAAGACGTATATAACAAGAAAAGACGTAGCATTATGAGATTTTTATCTATGTTTTGAAATAAAATGATAAAATAATAGCTTAAAGGCAAATTTTCAAAATTGAGCTCCAAAATAAAAGTAAATATATTGCATTTTGACAGTGCAATTTTTGTTCAGTTAATTATTCAGTAAATTAAAAATTAATTTAGAGATCTAATATTCTTTTGAGACTTATAAATGCCAAAATACATGAATTGATATTTATAAATGCATTAATTAATTATTATATAACTGTTATAATATATTTAAATAACAATTAATAATATTTTAGTTATGTGTTATATTTTTGTTATATAACTGCAACGTCTAATGAATAGAAAATTACAACTAACGTAAACGTTACATGTAATGTACGTTATATCATGCATATATTCCATATATTATAGCAATGTTGCTGTTATATGTATATTTGTGTTTGCTGGAATACATGTATTAATTTTCAAAATGTAAAAGACTTTAAATTATAATTTTTATAAAAATAAATTATAAGATATGTATATGTTTTCATAACGTTCATATGTTTCTCATTTACAATCTCCCTTTCTAGACAAATATCTAAGATTTTGGGAGATTTCCGGTCAGTGGCCAAAGGAAAGTTGGTAATATCAGCTATACATTCATATATTTCGTCGAAATCAATATTGTGGATCATTGTAAAATAATGTGGATCATTGAATATTTACGCAATTGACCAATTAAGTTGGTCAATTGATATATATTTTACATGCCGTTGTAAGCTGGCCCGCCACCACCCTCTGGCACAACCCAATTGATGTTCTGGCTTGGATCCTTGATGTCGCAAGTTTTACAGTGAATGCAATTCTGTGCGTTGATCTGCAATCTTTCGCCGTCTCCGCTTTCCAACGGCACGAATTCGTAGACACCTAAAATCAGACACATATACGTTTTGGGTTTGCAGAATAAACCCTCATATATCTTCCAACGATTACGATGGAGGATTGAAAACATATCTGGAAACTATCGAGCATCTCCCCAGCTTGTTAAACCACAAAAATTATTAATAATGTTTGTAAAGTAAGTAACTAACTCATTTTAACACATTGCTTGGAAACCAATCGTTTAGCTATTCTGAAAATGCTAATAATGTCGCAATGCGCAGAATGATTTATTCAGCACGATTTACTCAGCAGACGCATATATCCTCGGCACTCTGCGGAGTATGAGATTTACGCCGCGAAGGTCACACCGTGACCTCGGCTAGACAGTCGATAACCTGATCCCCACCATCTTCCAGACGGCACAGCTATCCTGTAGGAAAGGAGCTAGCTGCCAGACGAATTCCTTGCCGATGTCCCGATTCGCTGGATCCGAAAAGGAAACAGAAAGACGCACTCCAAAGACGCGGGAAGGGAAAGCGCGGAAAGAAAGAATACATCAGTAAAAATTAATGAATGTTCAAGAAACAATGGTAAGAGAGCAGACACGTAAATTCATTTGATTCGAAAACGTTTATGTGACACAATAGGATATGTAAGATGTCACGCTAGCTTTCAGTTATAAAGTTTAAATTAAGAAAAACGCCTGTTGTTAGTGTTGTAACACTGATTTTAAACAATATAAATTTAAATCGATTTAAAATATATAAAACGGATTTTGAGAATTTAACGAAATAATAAAATTTTGTTCTTCCCAGTAAAATTTCGTTATAATTTTATCTTATATAATTTTAATTGTATAAATTTTATTCTCCTCTCTCTCTCTCTCTCTCTCTCTCTCTCTCTCTCTCTCTCTAATAGAGTTGTAATTTTAGAGTTCTACCACAAATTTCAGGATATTTAACGATTAAAAAATTACGATAAATTATAACTATAAAAATTTTAAGTTCACTAATAAATCTGTAAATTAATTCTATCATCTTATAAGAACACAATAATATTATTTTTTGTAACATAAGGATGTTAATTGTTTTTTGTAACAAAAATTCTTTCATTCCATTTTTTGCATCTGTACGATATTAATTTTAAAAACTGCAAATGTATTGGTTTTGAGTTTCTCATGTTACAGCAATAATTTGTCTAACTTTCCACAAAATTATATCATTAAATTTAACAGTAATTACAGTTGCTTTGTACACGATGCAGAAATTATATTATTTACTATAAAACCTAAATTTGTAAAAATATATTTAGTAATATATATATAAAAATAAAGATATTCAAATAAAATTTTTGATCTGTATCAAATTAACACTAATATAAATATTGTAATTCATTTCTCTTACGACAAAATCACTTTTAAATTATGGCACATATAGTGCACTCTGCTATAATAAGATAAATTTTTGAAGAAAATTGATAACAAACTTGATTATTGGAGCACTTTCATTATTTCAGGATTATACAATATAATGAGATTCTCAAGAAACAGAAAGAGAAAAGATAAATGATTGTAGTTGTTGGCCGAAGCTGCAGGGCGTTATTCGATTTTGGGGATTGAGCTTGGTCCGGGGTTGTCTAGCCATGCGGGGGTTGTTCGGGTGGTTCAGGTTCAAGGACACAACGGTCGATAAACTCCCGACAAGACTGGAAAAAGGGAGAGGGAAAGAAGATGTGACTTGAAAGCGGAAGTAGAAGAAGCTGGATTGCCTGCAGACTGCGAAAATTTATATTACGAACGAAACTGATCTCTCTCTTGAAAATAATAGATGTTTTTCAGATATTAAATAATTTTGCACTAGATGAATTTTTCGCAAAAAGCGGGCGAATGTCTAAAACAATTAATAAAATTGTATGGAAATGAGAATGTTAAAAATTCAAATTCGTGCAACAAATATATTACATTTTACTTTTACTGTAGTTTAACAGATTTGACAGATTTGAATTTAACTTTTATTAATAAATGTAGTAATAAACAATTCAATCACGTTTGGAAAAAATGCAAAAAATTGCTTTTAAAATTATCTCTTAAATGTCTAAAGACGAATAAAACACGAGATAGATATCAAATTCTGCAATGCGGTAAGAGTATAATATACTACTTATTCATTCTTAAGATAATGAATTTCTTTATCTGCGCCAGACAGAAGACGATTGAACAAATTGATTTTAATGAGTATTTCCAGCATTTATGAGAAAAAGATCTTGTATAAAGGATATTGTACCATAATTTTCAAATTATGCCGATTGGATGGAAATACTCATGAAAGAAATTATATACAGGATGTCTGAGATCACCTATAAACTCATTTTAAAATGAAGGAAAATGGTTTTTATTAAAAATATTTCAAATGAAAGTTGTATGAAGGAAGACAAATAAAGGTAAAATCAATTTTTAAAAAATGATTTTTTTTTTAAATTGATTTTACCTTTATTTGTCTTCGCATAAAGATTATTTTTTTAAATAAAATTTTATGATTTTTTTTACATAATATAATTTCTTTAATTATTCTGCATATAAAAGTATTAAAGTAAAGTTAATATAGTAGTCGAAAAATTAATACAGTTTACGAGATATTTGACGATTTTTTTTTTTTTTGTACTTTTTTATATAAAAGTGTAAAATACTTCGTAATAATAAACTATTCATTTTTTAATAATTGTATCTTAATACTTTTATACACAAAATAATAAGATGAATTAATTGGTGTAAAGAAAACACGTAAGTATTTTACAAAAAAATTATGTAATATGCAATTAGATACTTTTTTGAAAAACAAACATATGTTCCTTTTACGTCAATTGATTCTCATCACTTTATGCATAAAATATTAGAATACAATTATCAAACAATGAGTAATTTAAGAGATATTTTATATTTTATGTCAAAAACGACCGGAACAAAATGTAAAACATCTCATAAACTTTTAATTTTTCGATAAATTTACTTTAATATTTTTATATGCAAAATAATTAAAAAAAATCATATTATGTAAAAATAATTCATTCCATAAAATTCAATTTAGAAAAATAGCAATTTAGAAAAATAACCATGTAATTATGAAAAATCAGTTTTTCGAAAATTGATTTTATCTATATTTATATATAGGAGTGATCTCAGACACTCTGTGTCTATATAGTTCATTAATAAATTTGTGCGACAAATCATTGTTAATATAATTATTAATTAATAGTTTAAAAACAATTTCTTAAAAAAAATATTTAGTTTATTATTATTATATTCGCATAAATCGTAATAAAAATCGTAATAAAATATATTCAATAAATCAAAAACATATAAAGTTCATTAGATCAATCTATTACGCGATTCACAAAAATAGATCTCTCTCTTCAATCAAGCATTTATAAATATTATTAATCACAATCAATAATAACATTGATAAAATAAATATATAATTATGCAATAAACTGACTTACCAGCAGGACAAAATCGACTTTCTGGACCAGCAAATTCAGCCAAATTTCTCTTTACCGGAACAGTATCGTCCATCAAAGTTAAATGAGCTGGTTGATCAGCTTCGTGATTGGTACCAGTTAGGGCTACCGATGACAGAAGATCGAAGGATACCTCATTATCTGGTTTGGGATATTCTATTGGCGTTGACTCAGCTGCGGATTTCAATTTTTTATGATCAGGACCTGCAAACACACACGGTACGAAAATGTTAAAAATATTTGAACTTAACATTTGCAATTATCTTCCAGAAACTTCATAAAAAAATCTCTGTCTAAATCTGTTCTTACCTCCGTGGGATAAAGTCCATGGTTCTTTTCCGCCTAGTAACATAGAGAACCCAGAGTATATTAAACCGCCGTAAAGTCCAAGAGAAGAGTGGAAACTGGGCCTCATATTTCTTACGGCTTTCAATTCCTTATAGATCCAACTATTTTTTATTTTATCTGTGTACGTTTTCGGCTCTAAGCCTTTCGTCGGAGAGCTATTACTTTCTGCATCTATAATCGCTTCAATGACGCTTTCCGCAGCCAACATGCCACTTTTCATAGCATTGTGAGTGCCTTTAATTTTGGGCACGTTTAGAAAACCTGCCGTACAGCCAATAAGACATCCACCAGGAAATTGAAGTTTGGGAATAGATTGAAATCCACCTTCTACCAAAGCTCTAGCACCATAAGCTATTCTAGAATTAAGAAGAATACACATATAGAATATGAAACAATACGCGCAATTAACCTCTCGTATTAAAAATATCAACCTTTTTCCTCCTTCAAATGTTGGTCTAATACTAGGATGCTGTTTAAACCTCTGAAACTCTTTGAATGGAGATATATAGGGATTAGTATAATCCAGTCCTACGACAAAGCCTACTGCAATCAGAGGTGTCTCTTCATTCAAATGATATAAAAACGATCCACCATATGTATTTCTATGAAGTGGCCAGCCAACTGTATGCTCCACTGCTCCAGGCCGATGCTTGCTTGGTTCTATCTCCCAAATCTTTCAAAAAATATTTTATTTTAGAATGTAAAGCATTCTATATAATTTCAAATTTTTTAGGTGTAACTCGATAATAATTACCTCTTTCAATCCAAGGCCGTATGTCTGTGGCTCACAATCTTTCCTAAGATCTAGTTTCTTTGATAACTGTTTCGTCAAATGACCGTGACAGCCCTCTGCAAATATGGTACATTTCGCATGAAGCTCCATACCCCGTTCGAACGTATCTTTGGGTGAGCCATCCTTGGCAATACCAACATCATTTGTGGCCACTCCTTTAACGGATCCATCCTCATGATATAAAACTTCTGCCGCTGCGTAACCAGGATACATCTCGACACCAGCAGCTTCTGCTTGCTCGCCAAGCCAAGTCACTACGTGACCTAATCTATACACAGAAATACAAATCTTTACAATCAAATATACTGGAACGAAAGTACTATTTATTCCTCATTCATAGATCTATGATCGCCTTAAATTTCGGCTCACCTTACTATATAATTCCCATGATTATACATTGGCATCCCCTTGAAAATAGGTATAGATATCCTCTTCTTTTCCGTGAGAAAGGCAAATTTATCTTCCGTAACAGGAGTATTTAACGGCGCACCTAATTCTTTCCAATTTGGAAAAAGCTCGTTCAGAGCAATCGGATCTAAACAGGCGCCACTGAGGATGTGACCACCAATTGCAGATGCCTTTTCAACAAGGGTAACTCTGAGCTCCTTGCCGTGTTTCTCAGCCAGTCTACGGGCCTGAATAGCCGCCGATAATCCCGCTGGACCGCCACCAACAATTAAAATGTCGGTTTCGTCCACGTATCTCTCCATGTTTACATCTGGTGTGTGGAGGGGGAGATGGAAAAAAAACATTCTCATTGCATTAATCGTATTATTTTGGTGCATAGAAAAACTCGAAGAAAATATACCTTTCCATCTTGAGTCCGTTTCCCTGGGTTTCACAGTATAATGAGTGGTAATCTGAGGAAATTTGGCGTCCGAGTAAGCCCTCTGGGAAATCCTTTGCAGCCTCTGTACTGCCAAAATGCAATCAAAATTAGATTATATATAACATGTGCAATTCCTGCATTCGAATTAGAACATTTTATTGTGCGCATACAGTAAACGCACTATATAAGTAAAAATATATTTAGATAAAAGATAAAGAAGTCTAAAGAACTGTAAAAAATTCATACTTCCAAAACTTAGACTTAATTTATGCATATGCGCAGTCAGTATAATTACTATCGTAAAATTCTAACTTTAGAGTTTCACCTTCTTGCCAAAATTCGTTTTTTTTTCACAATATTCTAATATTTTTTCTTTTTTTATTTTAAATATAAATACTACTAATACTAATTCTAGAAGTGAAACAAAAATTTTTCTCTAAAAGTTTTTTGCGAACTGCGCTAAGAAATAAATAAAAAGATCTCGCGCTTTGAAGAAAAAAGAACCGAGATAGAAAAAGTGCAGAAAGTGGAACTTTGAGCATTTAGAAGATATTTGTGTGTCGCGGGGGCAAAGGGCAATTATGTTTGCACCGTTCGCCTGTAACGTAATCGCTCTAAGATTAATATTCGATATTCGTGAAAGACGAAAGACAAAGACGTGAAGTAAAAAATATCAATATTTATTTCAAAAACATAGGATAAACATCAACATTTATTTTTTATTTCAGGCAATGAACATTTAACGAATTAACATTTATTAACGGAATGAGTAGATTCCACGATCGTGGAACAAGCGATAAAAGTATTTACGTACGATCGCAAATACTTTTTATAATACATTTAACGCGTCCTGTTACATAACGTCGTGATATATTTTATAGATCATTAATCGCCTCACATCGACGATATCTCTCGCGAAACCTCGTGTTCGATCGTCATCGATACACGATCGCTCGTTCTCCGAAAACGGAGCAGTCGGCGAATTCTAAACAGTATAACTGTCATTTTCGAGTCTACTGTCAATCCGTCGCGATAAGGTTACACGTCGCTAGATAATACTGATGACATTGAC
>JANQDE010000622.1:0-11722 GCA_037157785.1 Cephalotes varians
AACAAATCTCGCGGCACGTCACTCTCCAGCGCACGCGCACCCGTATCCCCGCCGTCCGCGCGCGAATACACAGCGCGATTTCGAACGCCGCCGGAAGAACAAATATTTTCAGAAGGACTTATCTGATCAAYGAATCCTCCGGACTGCCGAAGCTGCTGAATTTCATTGTCATGCTGGCGCAACGCTTCCGCAAAATCTTGTTGCGCCCGCTTCTGCTCCTCACGCAGCTGYTGGATCTCGTTCAGCACCGTTCGAAGTGAAGAAGCAAAAGGTGAATTTTTCCGCGCATCCGCTGTGCTCGGCGTGTCCGTCGCCTGCTCAGAGACGACCAGCTTCCGCTTCCTAGTGGTCATGGCCGGCGTACGATCCATCCCGGACGGGCCCCCAAATTGTTACGCCCGGGAGCAGAAGAACTTGTATTCCTGTGCGAAGCACTCAATCCGCGCACTCTAACACGCGGACGCGACGCTCGCGGAATAAAAGAAGCACTACACCAAATAAACTAATGCAGAACTCTTTATTAAGATAAAGATACACAAAGCGGGAGCGAGCACGTCCGCACGGCCGATAGCTCGATCCAGACTTATTGATAAACATTTGCGACTCCGTCGCCTAGCAACAAAACCAGCTTCACACTTCGCTCGGCGTTCGGAAATGTACAGGGCTGGGCATAACAATATATATATATATATATACAGGGTGAGTCAAAACAACCTATTGTCCTTAAAATATCGTATTCCTGATGTAATTCTGAGACGATTTTTCCTTTGTCAAAATTTTGTCCGAAGCTTAGTTTTTAAATTAGTAAAAGAAATAGTTCGCTAATCGCGTGTCATCGCGAAGCTTCATGATAATTTAGTTGACATTCTCCGAGAACAAGGAGAATATCAACAATCTCTGAGGGACAATAATCAGCCATGGGTATTGTCGGCAGATGTAAGCCTCTGATTGTGAGTAATAAAGTTTGATACTCCGATCAACAGCGGAAGAGATTTCCGCAATTACAGCAGTAAATTCTATTCGTTTCTGTCTGCTTTCTGTACGTAATCACATTTCACCAACATCTGTCCGCAATTACGCATAGGAATCCTGTCTGTTCCTATCCGCATCCTGTACGCCGCGAATTGCGATTCAACAACATCCATACGATCGAATAATTTTGAATTTTTTCAAATTGCAACTTTGGAGCTTTATAACTCGAAAAGTATTCAATGAAGAAACATTCGATTAGAGTGTTTTGGAAAGCTCTCGAGATCAGCTACAAGAGTATGTAATAAAAAATAGGGGATGCCATTTAAAAAAAATTGAGGTGACTTTCATGTGACTTTCAAATAATTCTTCAAGGTCAAACCAATGGTACCATCTTATGGTCCCTTCGAAACCAAACAACTTTTRTCTGAAAAATTTTTCTCTCCCGGGCTTGATTTTCGAGATATTCGACTGGATGGATTAAAATGGTCCACCCTGTATATACTTATACTTACACTTATATACTAAAATAAAATTAAAGAAAAAACAAAACGGCAGGTGCTACTGCGATTTAAATAGGAAAATAGAAAAAAGTAAATTATTTAATTATTGATATGTCGAAAAGAAGATGAAAAGAAAACGAAATGATTACTTCAAAAAGAAAGTAAAACACGATATTTACCGTATACGCTTCCTAGGAGGGAACGCTTCGTCATCGTCGTCGTCCTCATCAGCCTTTCAGCCTTCCTTTTCTTTCTCCTCTTTTTTCTCCACCTTTTCCTCTTTCTCCTCTTTTTCCTCCACCTTTTCCTCATTCTCCTCTTTCAATCCATCCTTATTCTCCTCGCTTATATCACTAAAAATGTCGTCCAAGTCCGACAACGATGAAAACGACAGAGTGTCAAAGGAAAATTCTCTTCCTCCTCCTTTTTCAATAGAGGATGATTCAAAAACTTCCTCTCACTAGTGCTGTAAAAAAACAAAAAAAAATAAATTAAAATGAAGCGTCACGGACTAGTATTTGTAAACCGATTTTACATTCGACATCTCAGAATGACTTAGAGTGTAAAGTCGAATTACAAGTACCAATTAGTACCGTTAAAATTTAAAAAAGAAAAATAAAATGCTTACACAAATTCTGCGAACAGTTCTTGTAAGAAATCTTGTTCCCTCAGTATGGTCCGTCTATCCATAAAACTAAAACAAAAGAAAAATTACTTTAAAGAAATTTGTTCCACACATTTTCACACGTTTCCACACATTTCCACACAATTGTGATTTAGCAGGAAAACTAGCATCGTGTGCAGCAGGCTTAAATGTATACGCGATACGTGCATTTAATTAATTATCTCGATGCGTGTCGTACCATGTCTATGAYTAATCTCAATCGGTGACTGCTTTGTTCTGATTGACTGAAAATTAATCGCGAATCGCTAATCGCAATCGCGATCAATCGGCAATCGCTAGTGCGATTGAGCCTTTAAGTCTGCCGCACACGATGCTTATTTTTGTGGCGCCCCCTCATTGGAGCCAGTCATCAACGGATGAGTTTGGGAACGCACTTCCTCCATCTTGCCTTTTTCCCGCCAAGTTCAGCCACGTGAAGAAAGTACCTGATCAATTGTACTACAGTAAATATATATATTCATGTTATTGAATTAATTCCCAATCGTGGGTTTAATTAATTCCCAATCACCCCGGGGCGTGTGGACACATAGAAATCGGACTAGATAACGCTAAAATGGTGACCCCGACATGATCACGAAGTGCGCGAAAGACGCCGTATCCGTCGGGTGAAAAAGTGCACGAGAGACACGCCGTATACACGCGCCCAAAAGGTAGATGTCGTTAGGGTGATCGCCGGTCAAACCTCCGTCAAGTGAAACCCCAGACACGCAACCGTCGCCACCGCAGGACACGGCGTATGACAATTCGGACTTCGCAGCATGGAACCGCGGGGGAGATGCGCGGCACGCGAACATCGACGCAGCGCAAGGAACGGTACGGTTGCCGCCATTTTGGAAAGACAATCCGTCTTTATGGTTCGCTCAGTCGAGGCAGCTTTCGCCATTCACCGAATAACAGGTGATGAGTCCAAGTTCTGCTACGTAGTGCTACATGCGGACCAATCCGTGCTGCCTTTTGTGGCCGACATGATCACCGACCCGCCAGCGCAAGATAAGTATTTAAAATTAAAAGAACGCATTTGTACGGTTTTGGGTGAAACTAGCGCTACCAAGCTCAGGAGACTCCTGGGTTTGCACGAACTAGGAGACGAGAAACCATCCATCTTTTTACAACGCCTACGCAATTTAGCGGTGGGGCAGGTAACGGATGAAATTTTAAAATCCATGTTCATGGAACAACTTCCAGAGAATGTCCGGACCATTTTGCGATCAGCGAGGTTCAGGATTTATCGAGGCTAGCAGCACAAGCCGATAAAGTTGTCGAGATGACAAAGCCGGCATCCGCAGCAATCCACGCGGCGTGGAGGACAGGACTGTTCGGAAAACAAAATTCTACAACAAATTGCGGAATTGCAACGGAAAGTAGAAAAGCTTGCATGAACATCGGCAGCGCAACCGGTCGCGAGGACGACCCGGCAGTCGGGGACGGTCAGGTAATCGAGACCGTTTATAACAGCATCCAAAAGATGAGACTTCGAAGGACTACTGCTATTATCACAAGAGATTCGGTGATGAAGCATTTAAATGTACACAATCATGTGCATACGCCAAGCCAAAGCCATTGGAAAACTGAAAACACCGTCGAGAGTTCAGGCGGCTGCCGACGGGATACCCAAAAATAAACGCTTGACAGTTTCCGACAAGAAGAATGGTACCACGTACCTTATAGATACCGGAGCGGACATTTCAGTATTACCAAGAAGAATGTTACGGGGAAGATTCACATCCACAGACTTTCAATTATTCGCAGTGAATAACACGATCATAAAAACATATGACAGTAAAACACGGGTCATGGACTTAGGATTACGGCGTCCGTTTAGATGGCAATTTATCATAGCTGAAATCGTACAGCCCATTATAGAAACCGATTTCTTGGCATATTAGGGAATCCTGCTTAAAAACAGAAGACTCGTCGACGAACAAACTTTACTAAGTATCAGAGTACAGCTGACAAACGGGAAACAAATCACAGTTGCAACAATAAATGATGCGTGTAAAGTCAAGGAATTTCTGCGCAAATACATCGAAATAACTCGTCCTACTGCGCTAAAAAGAATTATACACAACGTGAAACATTACGTGGTCACAACAGGACAATCAGTGGTAGAGAGGCCATGTAGATTAACCCCCGAAAAGTATACAGCTGCAAAAAAGAAATCCGAAGCAATGATGGCACAAGGAATATGCCAGCCATCTTCATCACAATGGGCAAGCCCATTGCACCTAACCCGAAAAAGCGATGGGGAATGGAGACTCTGTGGGGATTTCCGGAAGCTCAACAGCGTGATAGTTCCAGATAAGTACCCATTTTTACATATACAGGATTTTACCTATCACTTGACAGGATGCACCGTTTTTACCAAATTGGACTTGGTGAAGGCATATTTTCAGATTCCAGTCGCGGAGGAGGACCGCCACAAAACCGCAGTAACGACGCCATTTGGACTATTCGAGTTCAATAGAATGCCATTTGGATTGAGGAATGCGACACAGACATTCCAACGATTTGTCGACGCAATATTACGGGGACTCAACTTTTATCACGGTTATATCGATGATATCCTCATTGCATCTAAAAATGAAGAGGAACATCGAAGACACCTCGAGAAGATATTTCAGCGGCTGAGTGAACACGGACTGTCAATCAATGTAGCAAAAAGGGGAGCGTCCCGTTTGATCACGTTAATATTGACCACAGTTCTGATTGACGTCACGTTGCAATTGATCACGTTGCGATTAAACACCTTCCCGATTGAAAATTGTTTCAGTTGATCATGTTGAAAATAATCATACTGAATGTAATCTTATTATCGTTGCAATAAATAGTATTTTGTGTCAAATAAGATATTGATATAGAATTGATTTTTACTGTCTCTAAACACTCTTCTCACTCCACTGTCCTCATGGGTTAGAAATATTCCAAGTAGACACTGTCTTGGCTACAACTTCTAGGTAGTTAGGTCCCAAGCAGGTAGGATATGTTATTTTTTTAATAACCACTACTGTCTATACACCCCACTGTCCACATGGGTTTTTGTGACAGATTATGTATTTTAATAGTAATTATATACTGTTTGGGCTGCAACTCCTAGGCAGTTAGGTCCCAAGCAGATAGGATATGTTTTTTTTTGTTCGGGGCGCCGTAGCCGTATCAATGTGGTCAATCGAGACGGTGGTCAATCGGGACGGTGGTTAATCGGAACGGTGATCAATCGGAACCGTGGTCAATATTATCGTGGTCTATCGGGACAGTGGTCAATCGGGACGGTGGTCAATCGAAACGTGGTCAATATCAACGTGGTCAATATCAACGTGGTCAACCGCAACGTGGTCAATCGGGACTGTGGTCAATATTAACGTGGCCAAACGGGTGCCACCCAGCAAAAAGCAGATTCGAAGAAGAAGAAGTGGAATATCTCGGATATATAGTAAACAAAAAAGGAATACGTCCAACTCGAGACAGAGTCAAAGCTGTCGTAGACTTCAAAAAGCCGAGTACCATAAGCGAACTCAGGAGATATCTGGGAATTGTAAACTTCTATCACAGATTTATTCGAAACGCAGCAGCCATCCTGGCCCCCTTAAATAAATACATAATAGGAGCAAAAAAACACGACAAACGACCAATTGAATGGACTGACGCAGAAGAAGCCTTTTAGGAAAATAAAAAATGCTTAGCAGAGACCACACTTCTGGCTCACCTACATGAAAACGCCAAACTCCTGCTAAGGACCGACGCTTCAAACATAGCCATGGGCACAGTCCTGAAACAGTATCAAAAAGAAGGCCGCAGACCCTTAGGATTTTTCTGCAAAAAGCTATCAGACACACAGCAATGCTATAGCACATACGATAGAGAGCTTCTAACGTAACGAGCTTCTAACGATGTATAGAGAGCTTCTAACGTAACGAGCTTCTAACGATGTATTCAGTTAAAGTTCTTTCGGTACATGATAGAAGGACGTGATATCACTATATTAATGGACCACAAACCGTTACAATACGCATTTGCACAAGCTTCCGACAAAGCCTCAGAAAGACAAAGGTGACAACTAGACTTTATAAGTCAAATCACCACGAACATTATCCACATTGCAGGACACAAAAATGAAGTTGCCGATGCTTTATCACGAATAGAGATGATCAACATGCCCGTAATCGTTACAACAGATGAACTTTTTGAAGAGCAACAGAGAGACGAAGAGCTAAAAGCCTTACCAAGGACAGAAACATCTCTCTCGTTGAAACAATTCCGTTTAGACGGAGAAGACAAAACCATTTATTATGACGTCGACAAGGAAATACCGATCTACGTACCAAAATCCTTACGAAAAAGAATTTGATAACACCCATAATCTTTGACAACACCTATAATCTCACACATCCATCTGGAAGAACAAGGAAAACAATAGCACAAAGATTTGTCTGGCCAGGTATGCAAAAAGATATAGCTAACTGGGCTAAGATGCTTACCGTATCAGAAAGCAAAAATTCATAGACACACCCATAGAAGACCAGAGCAAATACCAGTCCCAGATGATCGATTCCAACATGTACACAATGACATCATAGGATCATTTCCAAACTCTAATGGATCAAGATATTACCTGACGATGATCGACAGGACGACAAGATGGCCGGAGGCTGCACCGATACCCGACACATCAGCGGACACAGTCACCAATGCATTTTCCAACACATGGATTACGCGGTTCGGAGCACCTAGTATCATCACAACCGACAGGGAAACCCAATTCGAATCATTAATGTTCGAAGCAATGGTCAGACTCATAGAAAGCCAAAGAACACGGACCACAGCGTACCACCCACAGGCCAATGGCATGATGGAACAATGGCACCGCTCGCCTAAAGCGGCCATCATGTGCCACGGTACTAAGGGTTGGACAAACGTACTCCCTATTTCTGGGACTTCGGAATAGTTTCAAGGACGACATTAAAGCATCCGCAGCAGAGATGGTGTACGGAACGACATTACGAGTACCTGGTGAGTATTTCACATCCGATGAACCGATGGGTTGCCCGGAAATATTCGTACAGAATCTACGCGAATGAATGAGGCAAGTAAGATCTGTGCCCTCGGGGCACATCATATTAAACCAAAGATTCTTATACATAAGGAATTAGAAAAATGTACACATGTCTTCGTAAGAATCGACCGACCAAGAAGACCACTCGAACAGCCCTATGAAGGATCCTTTCCCATAATCTAAAGACTAACCAGTTTTTTGTATCAATCTATCAGGATCAACTACAAGGGCCAACCAAACGAAATTAATATGGACAGGTTAAAACCGGCTTACATAGAAGAAACTGGGGAAGCCCAACAACTACCCGAGGAGGATACAGTTCCAATACCCTCGGAAAACAACGCAGAAAGGGGACATTCGGTACGCAAAATAAAGTTCGCGATTCCTCGAACGAAGCCACTAAAGGGAGAGTAACTGTGGCGCCCCCTCATTGGAGCCAGACAACAACGCCCAGATAGCACGAGGACGTCCATTGTCTGTTCAGTGGACATCCGCTTTTGGACATTGAGACGTCCATACAAAGTCCAAATAAGGTTCGTCGGACATTCGATGGACGTCCATAAGATGTACATTTGTCACAACTTTGTACGTCCACAGAATRTCCGAAATTTACCCAATTTTGGATCTATTATGGACTGATTTTGGACATCTTTTTGTATTGTAAATATTAATTAAAAATACTTWAAAAAACAACAATGATTGATCTCTGTTAAAATCGTTTATTTTTATTTTATGAAGAATATAATAGAATCATGACTTCTTTGATSAGGTGATCAAAGTGTAGGTACATTGCTTAAAAATTATTTGTTACAATACTGTAAGTTAATCATAATTGTTTGTTTAATTAATTGTTAAGTTTTATCACAAAATTTAGTTCATAAAAAAAATAATCTTCGTAAATAATATTTAAATTGGATAACATTATCTACATTGTATGCTAATATCACATGCAGAGTAATACGATAATCTTTGATAACTAAATAGCCTTTTAGTAACATACATATAATATCATTTTTTAAAAATAAACTTATATTACGGTATTAGATATTATCGATTATTCGATTTACTTCTTGGTTTGCAAGTTTCTTTTCATCCGCGTCGGACCTTTCCTTCGCTCTCCTTAGCCATTTTTTTATAGATTCTTCTAGATYTTTTTTTGTAAATGACTCATTGTATGTTTCTCCTGCAGCTGAAGCATAAAATATATCAAGCAAAAATAAAAATATGTTTTTRAATCAATTAATTATTTATTTTTAGAAGTTTCCGCGTTATCGTTGCTTTGTGAGTTGCTTACTTGTCGACGTTTTGCAAACATTGTATGCTTCTTCAGGACTTGTAGACTTTCYGACATACATATATATCCTACAGTATCAGACAGCCTAGCAGACCTGATGAAGCAAACTACAATCTTTACAAAGTTGGYAGATAAATAAGCAACTCAAAATACGGCAATAATCCGGAAATCTAGAAAAATAGACAGGAAGACCAATGGAAGCCTTTAATTTTTAAATTAATTATTTAGACAATATTAATTTTGCTTACCAATTAACATTTCCGCTAATTTCAGTTCATAAAACTTTCGTTTGTGTTTCTTTCCCAACCAACTGTATTTTTCTGCCAACTTATTGCTTAGGAGTTGKTTCAAATTGCGTTTCACAAATTCGTAGGTATGTTTGCCACCAGTACGCGATGCTTGTGTAACCTGTAATACATTTGTTAATTGAATATTTGAATTTCATATAATATATTGCCACATTTCAGAAACTTTTATTTATTTAGAAAATATTGAATTTCAAAAAAACAGATTTTAAATTGATTGTATGTAGAACTAAGACATTTTTGTGTTTATAAAAGTCGCGTTTTAAGTGGCATTAATAATAAAAATAAAATAGCAGAATTATATATTTAAATATTTCAGATGAATCTTTCATAACAGAAATACACTAAAACTTCAACTTATTATTTAAAAATGAAAAAAAAATTTAGAATAATATTTAATGCGCTTTTAATCATTAACTTTTATATTTATTATTATCTTATAATTTTAATTCTTAATTATACAAAATACTTAATTGTATATAAAAATTTTATGCAATGAAAGAGGTTATAGTATTTAATATAAAATTATTACCGATGTCTTAAAATTGGCTTGGTTTCTTAAAAATTGCTCGACCTCTTCTAATTGTTGTTCTGTTTCCAACGGAAGCGTGAAAGTACARAAAACTGATTCCTGTCTTTGAATGCTATTACTAGGAGCTTGATTTAGCCCAACATTTTTTATGTCTCGTATRTCCTCAGACGTTTGCCATAATTGAGCCTTAAAATAGTGTTGTTGGCGAATTATTTCTTTAAAATATATTTCTGAAAAAGCAATTATAAATAATTTTGTATAAACACATTATACACGAGCTGAARATAAAATATATACCATTGTTATTCTGCATCTGAGCGTGTGTTGGACAAAGCTGACATGTGCATTTCACGGAATTAGTCAATAGAAAATTATTTTCTATTCCTGGATTGACAAAATTTTTCTTAAAATGATCCTGYTGCGCAGCGATCTGTTTGCCTCCAGTTTTCAATATTTCTGTAAAATAATGAAATTAGTTTAATAAATTATATTACAGACACTTCTGAGGAAATATTGTAATATACAGGGTGTCTGATAAAGATTCTTCCGCTCGTGAACGGGTACAGCACAATAAACTGAACAGAAAAGTCCTTTACTATTTTGCAATTTTCGCAATATTTATTAAAATATTAATTAAAAAGGATTGGCGAATGAGCGCGCGTGTCGCGCGGCTAGACCGTAGGTTTGGCGAAAAGTTTGGCGAAAATCTTTTTCTTTTTTTTCGTTACCGTGCGACATTTGCMGCTGGCACRCCTAGAGCGTACATCCCACGGTCTARCCGCGCGAAACGCGCGCTCATTTGCCAATCCTTTTTAATTAATATTTCAATAAATATTGCGAAAATTGCAAAATGGTAAAGGAAACTTTTGTGTTCAGTTTACTGCTTTGTACCCGCTCACGAGCGTTAGCAGAATCAGACACCCTGTACATTACAACATTATAATCACTTTATAGTTTACTATTGTTAATAATTGAATTTTCCATATGATGAGGCTTCTTCAGAGACGTATTATACTGAGAAGATTCTTCAAAACATACTGTTTTTGCAATCTTATTTCTTGCGTCATATGTTTGCGCCACTTCTTGATCAGTTTCATTTTCACTTGCCTTGTAATTGTCTATAAACATTTAAATTAATAAATATTTATATTACAACATAAAATATTTGTTTAGAAATAATGAAACAATACTTGGAAAAGAGTATAYGTATATATACACAAAATTAAAGAGCATTTTATTAAAAAATGTAGATTTCAGTGCGATGATTTTTCATTACGAACAATATATAACTGGCTTTGACAATTCGAAAAGAAGAGTATTACTTTCACATTTAATAATTTCGCGACTACAATTAAATAATAATTATTCTCAACAATTTAAATACACAATATACRATTCTTTTATTAAAAAATTATTWAAAAAATGAATTTGTTTCTTATAAAATTATTAATATTTAAATGAACCTTGCAAAAGAGGAGGCGTTGGCAGGGACCTGTAATTGTATTCCTCATCTTCTGAAGAAGAAAACTGCCTTTTTATAATTTTTCTTTTTTTCTTCTCTTCATCAGCTGAAATTTCGGAATTCAAATCTGACGTGCTTCAGCTCTTTTGCACTTTTCTCTCGCCGTCATGTAATTCTCTATAAAATGTGGAAATAAATATTCAATTAACACCAGTATATAACAATTGAGTTTGAATCGCTTTATATCTATATAAAAATAATATGTTTCTTATTAATTAAAAGACCCTGAATAACAAGTTTACATTTTTACACAGAAATAGTTCCAATATTAGACTAACATTATTATAACTGCAATATGAAATAGATTCAATTCCAAAAATTTCATTGTAGATAAAAAATAAGGAATGATATATACCGTAAGTGCTGTTTCGAAAAATGGTCACTTCATATGAAGGCYAATGTGTATTTGGCTCTTCATTTTTACGAATTGCTRCTACCACCTTATCGCGTTGAAAAGGTGGCCAGTAACAACGTTTGTTAAAAATCCATGAAGTTGGTACTGCTTCGACTGAATTTTCGTCGTTGAATTTCACCACAGTCCACGATGATCCCGGCATTTTTACTCGTAAACGATAAGACGCAGTATTTAAGTGCATCGAGAGAGAGAGAGAGAGAGAGAGAGAGAGAGAGAGAGAGAGGCCTCGACTACTGGATGCAATTAATTGTAAATTACTTTGAGTGTAAAAGGGAAACACAACATATTGATTTTTATATTTTAATTTTAAACATTTATATGCAATTTGCTTTAAACTCCATGTCTGTAAGTTTCCGAAATCATCAACTAAATAAATGCCCAATTTAGATGATTTGCAGGGTTCAGAATAAAAATCAGTGAGTGACTTATATTTATGTCCAATTACAA